>JAUTBT010006311.1:25000-26286 GCA_032361225.1 Lepetodrilus schrolli
TTTACATGTTTGCACATAATATAAGGCAACAACAGTGTAAATAATGTGCATATTCAACTTTCCATTAGATGATAATATTCAAATATTTGCATGTCGATAAATCCGGGATAAATGTTTCTCTGCCCAAGACAATGATTATCAAAATTGGATTTATGGTTAGGCCTACGTAGGTCCTAGAAACCATGCACGGGCACTGTAAATACTACCATTCCCCCGCATTCCCGACTTTCTTTTAAAGCAATGTATGGATATTTGTCATTATAAAAATAGCATAGTGGTCTGGCTCGTACTTCTGACACCCACGGGCACCAATAAAATGTCCGCCACACACAGGCCGTTGTTTACCATTCTACCTGCTGGAGAGAAAAAACAGAGATATCATATTTTATCAGTAAACGTGATTAATCCAGCAGGATGGGGGTTAACATTAATATAATGAATTGCGTGTGATTGCATCTTGGAAATAATCTATTTTAAGTTGAAATTAATGTGAAATTATTTCAAATACGGCAATATAAACAAAATATAATATATCCTGCGTATATAGTGGAAAAGATTACTATGGTAATCAAATTCCATTTACACCGGCTGCTTATATCAAATGGAAAACGCAGACTTAGTCATTAATCTGCATTCTAGCGACAATAGCTATATTAAACTTATGAAAACGACTTTGTGTGTTTAATAATTGTAATGTAGTATGAATATTGTCGTACAACCTGAGTAATTATACGTGGTATAAGCGGCATATATTTGGTTGCTGTTTTCAAAAACACCAAAACGTCTTCGACTGAAACGAAATAAGAGTGGTGGTCACAAACGGGAATGTGTGTTTGGCTGGCTGTTATAGACCTAATGGTCTCCAGGTCGCACTGAAATACTATCTGCTGTAACTGAGGTCCCATCTGTGAGTACGTTCTCCTCTTTTTTGCTGTGTTTGTGTCAACATGACGTGGTTAGTGTTGATAGAAATCCGCGCAGTGCATGAACAGTGTAGGCCGCGTACTAGATGACACTATTTACAGTGACACCGTTCTGCTTGCTTGACCACAGAGGCATGACCCTGTTGACACTATTGCTAGAAGACGAGCATCCGAACAATTAAAACAGGATTTTTACCGAAATAATAAGTAATGAGAGGACAGATGCTACTCAGTCAGAGAGAGAGAGAGAGAGAGAGAGAGAGAGAGAGAGAGATGAAGAGAGAGAGAGAGAGAGAGAGAGAGAGAGAGAGGGGCAGAGGCAAAGGCAGAGACAGAGGCAGAGAGAGAGAGAGAGTGTGTTTA
>JAUTBT010006322.1:0-26284 GCA_032361225.1 Lepetodrilus schrolli
CTTGCAGCTCTGTCTGTGTTCTCTCTCCTCTCCCCCCCCTCTCTCTCTCTCTCTCTCTCTCTCTCTCTCTCTCTCTCACTCTCTCTCCTGTGAACTAATGGTACTTCTGGTCCTGAGATTACGAAATTTGAGCTTGAGCATGAACTTTTCTTTTGTAGTTGAAATATAAAAAAGAGCCCCTGCTAAGAGCTTGTCAGTGAATTCACACGAATTTAGTAGTACATACATATATCACCAACTATTGAATATCTTTGGAACAACAATTTTGAGGCCTTCCCATATGAAAAAGCAACGATGAAAATATTTAAGAACATAAGTTTATCACACTTCTAAAATATATATTCTGATTACAGACAATTAGTTGTAATGGATTTAAAGAAATCAGAACAATTGACACAAAACATGGAATCCTTTCATCAGAGAAATACTGAAACGCTTCTAGAAAATAGTCTGGTTTCGCCCCTGCATCCCAGTCATGCTGGTGCATTAACACCCTCAGAGCACGATCTTAGATCTATAAGATGTCCTATAAACATGTCCCAACTCTGCATTACCGATGCCATTCTCCTACACTGAACCCCCTCGTTGCCATAGCTAAGTGTACTAGCAACTTGTGATGAGGCAGCGTCATTACCTCTATATAGGTGTTATTTTGTGCTGCAAATCTCAGGCAAATTCTACCTCAATCAGCTGATGCTGACTCCTATTAGCCAGCTAAAAGGATCTCCTGGGTTTCTTTAGTGTTTACCGAGGTAGCATATTTTCTGCTTTGTTGAAGCCACGCGTCTTACAACTCATACCATATCTGCAATCGTATTATTCTGCGTCCAGATCTAACAACTTTGATGTGTGTTTTTTTCTTGTAGTAAGTAATTACTCCAATTACTTGTCATTACGCGCGATTCCGCGACCCGTCGTCAAGATTCATCTCTATAATGTGGGTCCGAAATACACTCAGAACGAGGCTCAAATGACGGGATAATAGCCCACCCTTACGTTGTTAAAATGGAAGCGCTATCCCACCCTAGTCCCTAACATCCGGCACCAAACATCCACTAAAAAGCTGATTGGCGGAAAACGCACGTCTCTGATGGCACGAGAATCACGTGACTGACGTAGCTAGTGGCGACCGAAGATGTCCAATGACGTAAATAGGCGGCATATTGACCAATTTATAGCTATTAGACCTCTGATTTAATTTAATTTCCAGGACTGAAGAGGAAAGAGCGGAATACAGCGTGGCATGCCCCATCGAGGGATGCATTTAGTTATTGCAAAGACCCTTATTAACTTATTTCCTGCCTAAGCTAGGAATATGCACAACGTTTTTCGGCAATTTTTGTCGCATTACTGAACAGAATTTTATCCGGTTTAAGGGTATTTGCTTATTGTTGGTTGGCCGCATCTCGCGTGCCTGCTAGGCGATCCCATTTAACGTCGTTGTCCGGGGTAATTTGGCAAATGGAGGAGCAGTTATATGTGAGTTATCGAGCTTTATTCGCCTGCTAGCAAGGAAGAGGGGTCGGGGTAAATATGGGGGTGGGAGGGACCGAGATAAATAGGTGGGAGGGGAAGAGGTAGCGAGGAGGGGGTGGGGTGGAGGAAGAAGTGGCGTCTAGATTAATAGCATGGTAATCTTCCTAAATATCACATAATTATTCTTTGATGATACGTCAGGAGGCGAAGGCTTGTTCTTAGGGAAATAAAGAGATATTGATTTTATTGTAAGTTTTCTAAAGCCAAACAGACAATAATCGCCTAGTTTGGAACATTGACTACGCTAATACTTCTTTTTGTTCTACCCACGTTATTAAGTTATGAAGTTATTAAGTTATAATATTATAGGTTGAAATGTCTAAATTAACATTTATGTGATCTTTGATGTCTTCATACTGCATTCAACAAAATCTGATTCATACTAAGATTCGACCAAAGTGTGGCACTGTGTTTAACATGGCATTGCTCATAAATTGTGATAATTCTAGTGATATAATGGGATAAATATGGTAGAAATTCTATAAGAACCTAACAGGAATATGACAATAACAAGTCAGCCTCCTGAAATTGACATTCTAAGGAAGGTGCAGTCGAACCTGTGCTTGATAAGAAGTTCAAGACGTTAAAAAGAAATAGCCAAACAAACCACAAAATAACCCATCACTGGATACGTATTTCTCTACTCCTCGTATTGTTAGTCATGTATGTTTATAATTGTAGTACAACTATTGGAAAACCGGAAAACTGAAAAGCCACAAATTCAGATCTACGAATTATAGGCTTCAACTCGGACTACCACAGTTCCATCCAATTATTATCTTTAATGGCGTTTTACGACTTCTTTTTACTTACTTGCAAACTAGTACACATTTCTTTTGTCCATGGTTACCAGTTGAGTCACACGAACACGCTATTGATACGTAATCTGCAGGAGAAAGTAATTAAACACAAACAGGCCGGTTCTGTATACATCGTAGATGAGTATTTATGTTTTGCCTAGTATGGCATCTCATTCAATTTGTTGGTTTAATAGAAAAAACAATGGACAAACAAAACATGCTTCAGGCCTAGTCATGCTGAGAGATTCCTGTACATAATCTTGAATATCAGAAAACTAGGAACACCGGAAACCCAGAGCAGCAAATTGGTGTCAATCTGAATACTAGTAATTCTTCATTGTATTTTAAGCTTTGTCATTGTACTGAAATAAATATGTTTAAGACACAGGGGGAAATCTCTATTGCAATTTTTACAATTGTCTAAATAACCCTCCGATTTGTTGATCGCTTGACATCCACATGCTAAATCAGGATATACTATAATATAAGATAAATTAACATAGGTTCAATGCCCTTGTCGACTAATATATACGTCCATGATTATGACATGATGTAAGTGTTCGTTACTGCAGAGCGTTAAGTTCTTGTACGACAATCGTCATGATGCTATCACTAACATTCATACATATATATATTAATTCTCCGGTAAGATGAACTGTAGATCATGGGTGGAAATCCTATATGGCGGCCTAACCCGTTAATTAACAGGTAATTAAGTGACCAGTGTGTGGTCAAGAATCCTCAGACATTGGACTAAACTGGACAAAGTAGCCGGGGCATTGAATGAGACCAAACATTGAATGAGACCACACATTGACGACTGGAAAATCTCCATTTTCTCTTAGAGAAAACTAACGAAGGCGATGCGATACAAGAAACTAGCAAGTCGCTAACAAAAGGCGGACTTCATTTGGGCGTTGATTGCTGGAACAGGAATCAAATTCATGAGTCTTCATTAAATTACTGTCTCATCCGTTTTGCTAAGTAAAGAATTCTGACCACGTCTCGTCATTAGTGCTAAATTAGCCCCGTGATTTCTCTAACTGGCCTCTGTGGTGCTAAGGTCTGGCGGGTAATGCGGCTGCTCACTTCGCTAATGCGTTTCGGTCAAAAATCAGACGACGGTGCTAAAAAAATAGTCCCCCCTGAGAGTAGAGTGGGCCTGGTACAAGTAGGGTCCCATGCGGAGTTGTTTACGACCGTAATTGGCATAATAGCTGCTTGAGCGAGAAGGCCTGGCTTGCTGTTGGGGTTTGAATAATAAGACGCTCGTCCAAGCCGTTCCTGAGATGGGATTGTGGATGGCGAAGTTAGCCGCTGTAATCACACCGTCTAATGCCGTAATTGATTAAATCATTTCGTGTTTCCTGACGGTCGAATTTGACGAATTAGCAGGCGACGAGAGATGAAGTGTCGAGAATCTCAATGTTGCTTAACATGCAATCTAAATGTGAGGTCCTACCAAGAGTCCTAATGATATTCTCGGCAAACGTATCCAAATTGCTGGAAAATGTTGGTCGTGGGGAGTTTATGGCCTATTTATACACGGTTCGAGACCTGTCCGCACTGATAAGAACCATCCCTAACAATCTCTTTGCACGAATGTATATATTATTTTTAGAATGGGAAATTACATTTAATTTTTTTTTTATTGCAATCTTATATAAATTAGAATTAACGTTAAAAGGATATATTGATATCAAGTAAAAACAGAACGCCATGAACAGTTGTAGTCTATGGCGAAATCATATTTAGTTATTAAAAGTGGTTGAAACGAATTTGTGTATACGTTCTCCTTGCAGGTTTCGTTTTTAAGCGTACCGTATTGGTCTACTTTATAAAAAAAATATATCTACAAAAGACTTTTTTGATATAAAGCAACATATATATTCTCTGATTCTACATTACCTAAAGCATAGCATACTATTTGTATACATTTTCACGTTTGACACTATTATTGATATAGTAGACTGAATAATTATTTGTTCATATTCTTCTACACTAAACGCTGAGCATACATGATTGAAAATGACATACTAAATGTACACCATCATTTCAATATCGGTGTCTGCATGGGAAGAAGTCGTTTAAATGTATCATCTATGATATATAAAATACACAGAATCAGTCCAAAACATTAAATATTATAATAATAATAATATATATTAAATTTTGAACACTTTACAAACTGCATACTTATTTTATTAGCTGAAGTGTTAACAAACTCACATAAACTACTAGAAAGAAAGAAGTCAATAAATCTGTATCTGATTTAGCGGCCTCCCATCTAGACGGCATGGAATATCTGGCGGCTCATCTCAAGATGTTCCGAACACCCTTCCCATCTCTCACTGTATGCTAATTAGCCTTCGACAAAATCACTGTTATTTGGGCGAATTAGTCCAAAGGATTTTCGTGCGGAAGTATAAACCAAATTACCACTTGGGGTGATGGCGAATAGGCATCGGCGGACTGATACAATCTCATAGTCGATTGTTTGGCTAGCACTTTTAAAGATATCTCGTCTGACATAAACGTTATTCTCGCGAGACTGCACGTGGTATCTTGACATAAGGTAAACTTCCTCTTTTACTAGGCGATATGTTTGGAGATATGTATTACTTGAGTGTCTGTTGTAGTTTTCACTGATGTTTGTAGCAGATAGTATTTATATGCCGTTTCCATATATTTTCGTTTATTGTGTTATGTTTAAAAATACTATTTATCTTTGACCTAAATGCTATATTTAATTATTTATTATGTATTTTTTTATTTTAATTTTGGTCTTCTCGTCTCAAGGTTATATTATTAACGTAACCCTAAATATTCATTTATTCATGTTAAAAGAAATAGATGTGCATTTTGCATGAACAACATTCTACGTTCTTTACAGATACTTCTCCCTACAATATAGATAAATATAGTTGAAAGTTTACTGAATTTATTCCCAGGTTTCTACATGAAAACCATTGCAATTATTATTTTTTTATTATATTTTGTTGACATATGTTCTCTATTTTCTTTTTAGGACAGAAATTGTCTTCAGTGTGGAACCATGTCTTCGTTTACTGAGCCTCACACTACCCGCTCAACTTCCTTCTTCATTGATGACATCCTCTTGAACAAACCCAAGCAGTTGTCCCGAGACTTCACCTCTGTAGCTGGATTAAGGAACGCTTTCCCCGAGTACGGGTATGCATGTCTCCCGGGTGCACCGGCCTTCTACGCACACCCCTTCCTCACCCACGGGGGACTGCTACCAAAACACCCGGACCACCCAGCTTTTCTCATCCCGACGTCTAGTAAGTGGAACACGGTTCTAGTGTTTATAAAATGTTTCTCTAAGTAATGCCTCTGTCTGTGTTGGTGTCTGCATGTCTCTTTCCCTCCTCCTCTCACTTTCTCTCTTATCTCTTTCTCTCCCTCTCTCTCACATACACGCACACACACACACTCACACACACGCGCGCGCGCGCACACACACACACACACACACACACAGTAGTTTCGCGTGTACATACATGTACCTTGGTCTGCTACTACTTTTTTTTCTTGCATTGGTACCTTTCCTGGATTCCATTTCGAGAAATAAAACGTAATAATTCAATATACTGAACATTGCTGTCTAGTAGTATTTGAACCATTTCTGATTTAAAAAATCGTTTATGCTTAAACAATAAAAATTGTATATTTGTTTTTGACAATCTAAAGTTAAACTTCAATCGAAAACTACAAGTAGGTGTATTAGTTGTAGATGTATTAGTTGTAGATGTGTTAGTTTGTTTGATGCTTCTGATATAAATACTGTATTGTACTTATGCATTTATCATCAAATGATAATCATTATTTTGAACACAGGCTTTATTTTTTGGTCTTAGAATTCTTTCAACCATTTCAAGTAGAATGAATTACTCAGTGACAGTTACATAAATAAAACACATCCAAGAATATGATGAATAAAAAAAGGTAGATATTTATAAGTAAGTAACTATATTGCTATATATAGCTATAGGTATTAAGCGTAAAAAGAAAAATATGTAATATAATATTGTTTACTTTTAAATATTTTAATAAAATGTACTAAATTGTCTACGTCAATGTTGCTTTATAATTGTATTTAATGTTAAATTTATGGCATTGATTTAAGTGTTATGATTTAAGCATATTTTATTCAATCATATACGTCTATAATGAATGCGGATTGAAAAACAAAGTAATATATTATTTAATTATCGCTCCTTGATTTATGTTATCGGTTAATAACGTATAAAATAATAAAGAACTGTACCTATTTCTTATGATACTCATGCCAATCTACCAGCTATCCAGTTTTTCAAGCAATAAACCTGTACAATTTTATTCCATACTCATCAATAAGTCACAGACAACATGTTGTATAACGATACGGCAGCCATGTTGTTTGTATAGGGCCTACATGTTTTCATCCAAAACTATTTGTCTACAAATAAACCATGCCTGCGTTTCACCAATGGGTCATACCGGTAGTCCGACCGTAAATCTAGGTCTACCGTCCTTTTCTGCTTTAGTAAGACCACGGCGTAGCTTACACCCTTATTTACACCATGGTATTCGCGAAACGCAGGAGTCTCATGTACTGCAAATCTAGTTATAATTATCACATAACATAGGAGTGGGAGTGCAATAAACCCATGCTACAAATACAATTATTTTCATACGCGATATCAAAGTCTGTTTTGACCTGTTTTAGAGCTTCTTCTTGGGACTTAATTTTTCGAATATAAAGTTAAAATATTTTTTCAATTAAATATGCAAACACATTAATTAATATTTACACCTTTACTTGGAACTACGTTTTGTCACCGTGCTTTTACCCAGTATCCAAGACATTTGCCTATATATAGTGTTTGTGACTGACAATCGAAATTACAATAGTTTCTACAGTTATGTGATAAATAGAATCTCACATTCGTGTTCATATATTACTGAATTTATTAAACGAGTTGGCAAAAATGATATTACGCGAGGCTGTACCGAGCATAATATCCGTTTTGCGAACTCGTTTAATAAATTCAGAATGATATGACCACTCATATGATCTCCTTTATATATTGTATAGGCCTATACTACAACACAGACTAACATTAACAATCATATACTGCATCCTTAAGAATAAACATTTGCAAGATAAATAAACATATATATATTACTAGTATGTGACAGGCCTGATATATTATACGTATTTCACATTTTTTTCTATACCAGTCATTATTCCGATTATTCTAATTGATCTACGGTCTAATGAATATTTCCAATGATGCTACTGCGATTAAACCACACTTTTTCAACCATTTCGAACAATCAAATTCAAGGAAAATTAAATATTATGGTACAATAAAAATAATAATCGTCGCGTATTGGTGAAATAGCATGCTCTACCAACAGAGGCAACTGTCAAAGTCGCAGTTGGACACGCAGAGAATCGGAGTGAGTGTGCTCTGATATGAGAGAATGGGATATAATGTTCCCGAAGCGACGTTAAACAGAAAGTCAATCAATCAATTAATTGTAAAAATGAATAACTCTCATGTGTAATGTTAAACATTGTTCAATAATAGTGTTGTGAAGATCAAACAATGTGGAAATGTGTACTATTAGTAGTACCATAAGAGGGTAGGTATATGGGTAGGTTTAATTAAAAACAAGTGAAATATGAAAACAGTAAAGTTGATTAAAGTGCAACGGGTGGACGATAAACAATTATATAACGGTGAAATACATTAAGCTATTCAGTGTATATCATCGCATATGCCAACTTGCACAGCCCATAGGATAGTATATTCCATTTTTCTTTATATATATAGGCAACGGGTGGACGATAAACAATTATATAACGGTGAAATACATTAAGCTATTCAGTGTATATCATCGAATATGCCAACTTGCATAGCCCATAGGATAGTATATTCCATTTTTCTTTATATATATATAGGACTATAAACGAAATGGAATGGTACCCCGCTATACTATTCAATCAATATACCAATACATGTATAGGCCTAGAGGCTATCGTATTCTAACTTAACCTAAGAAATCAAAGAAGCAGGAAGTTATAAATATCCTAACTTCCAGAAGACGAGTAATAATCATGCCATAAATAATATATGATAAAGAAACATTTGAAAACTTGCATTGTGTACAGTTTTAATGCAAATAATTCTACTACAACAAAACGCTTACTATATATAGCCTAGCCTACATGTACAAGAAGCGTTTACGAACCTAAGAAAGTAATTGGCTTCTAACTAAGCTATAAATATAGTTTGTTACTATCTTGGTAATGTTCAACAGAGCTTCATGAAAGTATTTTATTTAAAGTAATTTATATCAACTAGCTGGGAAATAACGGAGCATGTACATCTAGACTGCATATCACATGGACTGTTTATCACATGGACCATACTTCGCTCGTGGCTTTAGAAAGACATTCTAGCTGGACTTTCTCAGATAACGAATGATTATAATATATGCTTCGACTATTTACTCATTTCAATTGTTAAAGCAAACAGTTACTGTCGATTTCTGGTATACGCCGTTGTAAGCTGTAGACGATAGTCAGATAGTGGATGTAGTTGTTATAACAACTCGTGACGTCAGACAGGTCACGTGACTACATTGACCGTGCCACAATCGCGCACTTGTTTATTCCTTGATATATATCCGCTGTATTTACGTAATTTTTTCGTGGCGATACTGCAATATTAACAATGCATGCGAATCATTACAACTGTTAATCTTTCCATTGCTGTCCGTGGAAATCGATACGGAACGCTGGAGGCTCGCTATTTGTGTCCGTACGCGGAACTATTTTCTTCAGCCCATGTACACGGTGGCACTGCAGCTCTCTGTAGAAAGCTAACGGTGAACGATGGAGGAACCCATGTGGAGGCGAAAATAAGGATACATTCTTCCGTTGTTTCCTACATTTTATCGGCGGCTGATCCCCTCATCTAAGTGAGAGGGGATGACTTTGGAAACGGTCCTTCATTTCAACACGCGATGGGGTGCGTAAGTACCAAGCTGGCGCCGGAAACTCCACCTAATGCCCATCTGGTGGAAACAGTACAGTATGGGCTGGAGAAAGGCTCCAGGAATGGACAAAACCCACTTATCAAAAACATGGCACACCCGCAACAGTCGCCGCAGACTAGGGAAAACCAGGACGGCGTTCCACGGGCCAATAAAAAGGTGAAAAAATACAAGGACAAGTTTGATCCTAGAGTGACGGCGAAGTATGACATTAAGGCTTTGATCGGAAGAGGAAGTTTCAGTCGTGTGGTACGAGTGGAACATCGAGTGACGAAACAACCATACGCCATAAAAATGATAGACCGAGTTCAAGGGAAGGAGGTTTTCGAATCCGAACTGAACGTGTTGAGAAGAGTAAAGCATAAATATATTATTCAATTGGTGGAGGTGTTTGAAACGCCAGAGAAGGTGTACATGGTGATGGAACTCGCAACTGGCGGGGAACTTTTCGATAGGATTATCGCCAAGGGTTCGTTCATGGAGAAAGACGCTACTAGAGTTCTCAACATGGTTCTAGACGGTGTGAAATATTTACACGGTTTGGGCATTGCACACAGAGACCTGAAACCAGAAAATCTTCTATACTATCACCCAGGTCATGACTCCAAAATTATGATCACAGATTTCGGCCTCAGTGCTGTGATTAAAGGACCTGAAAACTACATGAGGACTACTTGTGGTACCCCAGAATACATTGCCCCAGAAATCCTGGCACTGAAACCATACACTACTCAAGTGGACATGTGGGCGATGGGTGTGATTACCTATATTTTGCTAAGTGGCACCATGCCTTTTGATGATGAAAAACGAAGCAGGTTATACAGACTCATCCTCAAAGCCAAGTTCAGCTATGTTGGAGAGGTAAACAAATGCTACAATCATAGTGTGATGATAGTGTCCTTATCAGCTGGCCATATTCTGGATAGCTGTAGAATATTGTTTTATAGGGGAATAAGGCTGAATATTGCATAGAATGTAAAAAGAATATCTCATTGCATACTTTTCCTAACATACAAGGTAGTAGATGCACTACATTGTTGTCACTAAACAACATGTTGCAACAGTGTGTATGCATGTAACATGATACCTGTGTATACTTGTTCACTTTTCTTAATACAAGGTGATAGTTGCACTACATTTAGTGTTAGCTCCAACAACATGTTTCAACAAACTGTCACAATGTTGTAAGTATACATATTGCAGTTAAATAGTAAACTATCTTTTTTTGCAATATGCTGTAGAGATAGATTGTTTCAACTTCATCAATGTGACAATTAAGTATATGACAATTTTATATATAGCAGTACAATAATATGCTAGAGTGGTAAAGCAGATATCCTTGGTCTGTCAGTACCAGCCTGTGCTTGCAGGTTTACTGCAACATTAAGCACTACGGATGTTGTGAGTTTCCACCTGTCCTAAGCTGACAAGTCGTGATATGTGAAAGAATCTTGAAAGCGAGAACCAAGAATGATAACTGCATTGACAATTTACAGACAGCGCATCCTATCAATATCATGTCAGAATGTTAACTTTCACGAAAATTAATGCCAAGCCCCCCCCCCCCCCCCCCTCTCATAATTTCTGAATTAATATAACACAATCAGGTTTTTTTCTTTAAAAAACATTTTGTTTTTGTTTTAAATCCTTGAGATAGTACAAGCATAACTCTTCACTGTCATTTACAATGATAATATATACTTATTTTGTTATAAAATAACATTATTGTCTTACGTTTTGTAAAGCCATCTCACCTAAAATCAAAGGCTAGCTTCTAAAATATTACTATTTTCTTGCGTTTTGTGAAGTCATCTCAAGTAAAATATCGCTGGATTATCATTATAATCGGATCAAAGAAGTAATCACTAAAACAACCCACCAACTGGTTGTAACTACTTCACACCTATGGAAACATCAAACAATTCAGACAGATTGGCCTCATGGGAAGACACCATGGTACACATGCCAATTGTTACACATTTTAAAACAACATGAGTCAAAGTTGATTGCACCGCGAATCCCATGCCTTCTACCTATAATGGACTCATCTTCTATTAATATAAGACGCAATAAGGGTTACTGTAAAACACTTATATTACACGCATGCTTATATTAAGCCATTTTGCACGGAATTAGAGTCTGCGCGAATATTGAACTCTTTCCTGAGAGACATCGTGATGAAATGAATATACCTGGATATAGTAATAGTGCCTTATATATGCACAGTAAATTAGGCAATCTAATAACATATCATAGTATCATGTATTTAGCTTGAGAACATATTTCCCATCGATGAATCCCAGTCATTTCTACTCACCTAATCTTGTTAACCATGACAATAGGAAGCCTACTCATGGTATCTGGCCATGTCATGCTCAATTCATTGCTAATTAGCTACCTGGCTTAATCCTATGTTAATTGGCCTTTGCAACTATTTACATTTGTAGTTGCAGATGAGCACGTTACTAATACTAGTATTTAAAAAAAGATAAATGTTTTTGACAAATGTGCGTACTATCAGTACCTTGTATACGTCAATATATTCACATCTTTAGTAGGCCAGCTAGTTCTGAAACAATCACATCAAATTTCCCTTGTGCAATCCCCATCTATCCTATTTTGTGGCATGTAATTAGTAAAACATTGGGCTAAATAAATAACAGGTATGTGTATAGAATGACATATTGAAAAACATAAACTGCCTGCAAACTCGGGCCTCAACTCATTTGAGAAGCATGTTCAATGCTTTATCATCAGCAGAAGAATATTCAATGCTTTATCATCAGCAGAATTGAGAAGCATGTTCAATGCTTTATATTCATCAGAATTGCTTCAAATATCTCTATGAAAGTGTACCACATCAGGTAAGAAGGTAAAGTTAACCGAATGGTAATTCTTCAGAAGCCTTGATATTAGCCAGAAAGCTGCTACCTTACATTATTATGCCCCTTTGATTACGCCTCAAGTAGAAGCCAGTGTGTTAGAAGGATCTCGCAAGCACTAGTACCAAGGAAATGTACACATCATCAATGGATGGAGTGGCCTTGCTTGCGTAATGTGTGTATTGCGCAAAACACCTACATGGTCCACTTCTAAAGATGTGTTGATTAATTATACCCGAAACAAATACAAAATAACTATTTATTGAATTGCCTGTTACATTTTATTCAATAGGGTTTGGAACACATTGTACATTGGTACATTGTATGGTTGAATTATAGGGTTTATAGTATCCCAATTTCCTGAACTACTTTTATAAATCATATTAATGGTATTATTAATGATGTTTTGCAGTGGCGCTATCCATCTTGTAGTAGTGTCAATGTACATGTACTACCAATACTTCTGTAATATTGAGCTGTATTTGTAGTGAGGTATGTGGAAGAAATTGGCGATGGTCTCTTGTTTGTCTTTAATGCCACCATTTTATAAACAAAACCTTCACACATGTTAATTTGGTAGATAATTTTAAAATATGTTAGTAAGATCGTAAATAGACAAACACTGTAGTGTACGACCGTATGAAAGATGAAGCTATTCGATTTGTTTTCACGAATGTTAATAACATTGTTATCATATTTATTAGTTTTAAATTTTAACAATCTTTTGTGAACCTATCCATACGATCTAGTGTCTCCAAGAAATTGTCATTGAACATTTATATCCTTTGTGGCTGTTTCTTGATTATCTAGTGTTTTAATTAGATTACCAGATCAAGCAGTTTGAAGTATGTTGACCAAATAACAGACAAATATCGAAGTACACACGTACTGCTGTGTCTACCTTCTTCGCAAAAATATGTTGGTATATCACATTAATAAAGCCTTTGTTGTCTTGTGCATCTCTTGAATGTTAACATTTAATTAATTTTGATACACACATCTCATTACGCTGTGACGTGTCAGGTGTCTGCCCTATTGTCAGCGCGTGCACGTTTGATCACGTACAACGGACTGAGAGGATGTCTGGTACCACAGTGTCTAGTCTAGGGACCGTGATTTTAACATTCCACGTGCAGTGTCAATTTTAACATCTGATTGACATATTTACACAAGACTTGCTAAACATATTGCTTTCATATGCCGTATCCGTATCTGAAATTCAGTCTATTTATCATTGGGACTGTAATTTTCAAGAAGCCATTCTCTGTAGCAGAGTGCATATATTTTCTCATTTAAAATGACCATCTTTCGCAATCGCTTATAATATGGGTAGACATTGATTGTCTAAATGTCAAACAAATTTAATACACGATACATTGTTTAAGATCATAAATATGGCTCATCTGTGTATTTTAATCAAGAGGAATAAAATGTTAATCTGATCAAATATATTGCAGTGAACACATATCTTTTGAGCTACGTTTTTAGATGCATTAAATGAGTACTGTGTGGGAAATATCACCGAAATATCATGTCCTTATTCAAATGATCGAAGTTTCATCTATCTTGACAAACGACAGTATACAGCATGACTCAATTGCATTATAACATTTTCCCAATGTCAACAAGCACTACTATTTAGATATCGCTCATATTACTATGAGGAAACAGTGTTTAACATCCACCAATATTGTCACATATGGTACATCATTTTAAATATAATGATATGAAATTTATGTGTCTGTATGAAGAACGACAATAACATACAAATCTGTTTTTAAAACACTGTCATATTTTATATGCTTTTTATATTCACTTCTGGTGGTCTAGGCAAGAATGAAGTACATTGTTTAAAAGATAGTGCAATGGTCTATATTGAGTGAAAGTTCCATTTGTCTAATTTGACAAATAATAGCATACTTGGCTTTTAATGCTCAAAATACGGAACAAAAACTTCGGTGCCACTTCACGTGTGTGTTAATCAGCTATACTTCCAAACTTTGATTAACTTTCCGGCGCCGTAGTATATATTACATTCAGTATATAGTGCATAATAAACTACACTGTCTTCTCAAAAGTAACAAGAATCAGAATAATGTTAATTGTAACAGAAACAACCATATTTTTGTACTTTAATTTTGTTGTCCCAAAATATACGAACATCGATCATTTCCAATAATCGTATTTTTCTATTAATTCAAATGGCTACAAATTTAATTATTTTCTCCTGTTCGAATTAATAGAGAAAATACGGTAATGGGGGAAGTGTCATATGTCAAATATATCTGACAGGTAACACGAAAGCTGGTCTACCCTGAAATGAAGACACTACACAGTAATCAAAATCGATTGCATCACCCCACGTTACAGAAAATAAAAACTCTGGATAGTCCAGTGAATGACTAAGTATACTGACGTTAGCTAGTACATGGTTCGTTAATGTCTTTCCATTCCTTATTTTATATCTGCCCCACCCGGGTGGCCAGAAATTATATATGCAGAAAGTGTGGACATAAGCCACCCAAAATATAAATTACCTCATAAATTTAAAACAATTATGAAAAATTACCCCGGAGTTGTCAATCTTAGCTTCGGACGGGCTTGACAAGTAACCAGGGCAGTCGATTAAATTTCGCCCCCTCGATCGGGAAATATAAAAAGCGAGTTAGTTGGATCTATTTATCTTTAAAATAAATAGGTCTATGATTAGTACCATAATATGTACCGTATATTAATGACCGTATTTTACGTTTGGGAACTTTGAAACATTATAGACATTAATTTCTGGCCTCCAAGTAATAATGCTAGTAATAAATCAAAATGCCCCAACCTACCAAACCTCTTTTCAGCTTTCCCGAATCCTCGTTCAGTCGTTTGCCAGTTCGGCTTACAATCGAATAACCGGCAAACACTGGAAGCGATTCTACAGTTCTTACTACCAGCTCACCATTATAACAACCGTCACAATCCGCCTACACACGATGACAATGACCGCATTCCGAAATATTGTTGACTTTCGCGGAAACAACAAATATCATCCGCACACGAAAGTCATGAAAATGAAACGACAGGCTAACCGAAGCGGAATTGGATTTAGCAGACGATCGTTTCTCGCTTTATATTTAGTATATTGATCATTGTTATTACTGCGCTGTCTAGAGACACGACTATGTATTTCTTTTGATAATCTAATAAAATATGGTTGTTGTTTTTTGTAATTGGTTTATTAAAATATATATTTATTTATTTTTTTATATAAAGTTACATACATTAAACTATTATAAATGTATACAATTTGTTTTATATGAATACTTTGTAGGTTTTACCTACAATTTGGTAATCCAAATTAAATGTAATAGTTGATGATTATAATTCTCACTCCATACCTCCACTATTCATGTATATACAAGACCACAAAATTGAGGGAGAAACTCAGCATATATTATACTATTTACCACAATATTTCAGTGATATACCAGTGGTCTGTCTATTATGGGAGGAGAACCGCCAAGACCTAAGAGAAACATCTTGAACAAAAGTCGACATTCATACTTACTAGAATTTAGATTAAAGATTCCTTAGGCATTTTCTGAGAATAGGTCTTGGAAGCGCAATATCAATTTTTGTTATGTGTGAACAATAATAATAATAATATTTATAATGAGCTAAATCCACCTTAAAGCATGTTTAAACCACTAGATTATTACCCCTGGGGAATAGATCAGTGTGCACTCAATGACCTTTCTGGGAAGTATACAACCCAAGCTGCCATTTCCAAAGCTAGAATGTCTCCATTTATGTAACCATCTCATCCTGCCAGGTACCCATTCCCAGCTGTGTTAAGGTCAGGACGACAGTTGTTATAGTTCATGAGGAGTAAAAGTTCAGATCTGATCTTAATATATCCTCGTTTCTTTCTGTACATGCCAACTATATTCTCAACTGTTTAGGACCTGTATACTGCCCTATCACAGATAAAACCCAAACTCGGAGAGGTAAAATGTCGTTTCTTTCATATACGCAAGTCTGGTTGCACGAACCACCTTTATTGCTACAATAGTTTTAGCCAACCATATTCTTATGTATTGTGGTGATGAAAGTGTTTTCATGCAATGGACTTATTCTTGTAGACGGTGGCTAAAATTTGACTTACAATCAATTGTAGCTACATCCGTTCTGAGAAATGGGATCCCTGTGTAGGATCATTGAGAATGCTCGTCTTATTCACATTACTATTGTTTCATTGGAATGTCAATATACTGACATAGGCCTTCTTTACAAGCCAATAGATAGTTGCTACAGACATCTGTCCACAAGGATTTCAAATATTTTTGAGTATGATTTCATGCTTCTCCAATTTTGGAGATATTCCTACATAACCAGACTTGAGCTTGAACTCGTACTCAAAGATGTGCCACTTAGAACTGCCTAGTGCATGTACTGAGTTCTGCATGTGTTCATTAGTTCACTAGTATGTGATTAAAAACACCAATGTACATAACTCTGTTATGTTTACAATTATGGCGGTTCATATTATTTATCAACTGAAAACTGTACAGCATACGAAATATGCGAACTCAACTCTTCTGCAAATGTGGTCGAATATTTGATTGCTGGCTTACTATTCGAATATTCGTAATTTATATTCCATTTATGAATATTTGAATATTCATTTCAACTCTATATATAGCTGATTAATTTTACCACAAACAATAAAATCACAGTAATATAGATTGTAGATGTATTTATTGTTAAAATTTACAACAGTCATTAGCAATACCCTGGGTAATACGTAGAATCAACAACTGAGTAACAATAATATGCACACACTAGGTCGGGTCTACAAGTATATCAAGTACTCAGGAGACAATAAATATTTGTAACATCAGGCCCCGAGATTACGAAACAATTTGAGTACGATTTCATGCTCATGCCCAAATTTGATATGGAGATTTGTGAAGAAAATGAAATCTTACTCCAAAAAGTTTTATAATCTCAGGGCTGGATCAGATCAGCTAGAACACTGTTCAATTTAGAGCCTGCGAACTGGGCTCAATTTCTCTAAAAAAAAAATAGAAAGAGTTCACTACTTATAAAAGTTAATAACTGAGTTATTTTCCCCGAGATGAAGTAATAACAATTGGAATTGTGTTGTAAAAACTCAGTTATTTTAGTGACTAACTGCCACTATATTCAGTTAATGCACAGCTGAAGGCAGATAATTCCCATATAGACATGATAGAATGTAGATGATAGATAGCCACAGGTGATGTGGAAGAATTTTGGGACTACTTTTAGTTGATATTCTGTAGAGATAAATGCCTCATTGAAATTGAACACAGGCATGTAATCATGCACTCACAATACCAAGTGTGCTGTTGATGCAAGGCTAATAGGAATTGAAGAACAAAGATTGACAGATTGTGAGCATTGTAATAGTTGCACATAAGTAATAATTTCCACTTTAAAAATAACTCCAATCATATATTGTATATAAAATAATTTTCAAGCCATGATTGAAATCAGCTAATATATTTGGAGATTGGATTTTCATCTTCAGATTCAGCCAATCGCCTCGGGTTATGTCGCGAGACGTGGCACGAGCTACGACAAGTCGTGAGTTTTGTCCCGAATTGTATTGTCTGGCCCATCTTTCACGCAATGGTCGTACTGTAGTCCTGGCCTAAATCTGTCATTGCACCATTCTATTAATATAGCATGAAATGACGTAAACCTTGATTTACGCCTGGACTACTGGTACACCCCTTTCGTGGAATGCAGGCTAGTTGTGTCGAAAGCCGAGTCGCGAGTGTTAAACTCTTTATCTTTCTCTCACTAACATCTTGAGAATACAAGTCACTTGTAGGTCCTAGTATCTACAACACTAACAAATAATAACAATAATAATAAAATAGCTAATAAAACACTATTTTTGTCTTTTGTAGATTTTCTTGGCAAAGTCTCTGAACACTTCCTTGGGCAGACTTCCGGCACATTTGTCTATCAGACTGTTGAGTTCCATGTAGCTGCTCTCTTCATAGTCTGTGTACACCTTCTGCAGGTTCAGCTCATGGTACACAGCTTTCACATGCTTCACTTTCTCAGGGTCATGTTGCCCGTAGTTGGCCTGCAAGCATAGAAATAACACACTAATCATGGATAGAGCATATATTAATACTCCCCAGGGAGTTGAGAAGGAAAATGAGGGTGCACTGATCCTCTGACTGGGGTAACAGTGTACCGCTACAATCATGGTTTTGATCATGGATTTGGTACAACATAAATGTGCATATTCCTATTATTCTTATAGCATGTATAATATTCAGTTGAAGGTAGTATTTAATTTACAACATATCAATTAATATTGATCCCATAGGACTAATGACTCCAATCAATATCATATAAAATCTTACTGCTGGACATATAGGAAGATTTAATAAATTAGCATAGCCCCTCACCTCCAACTCTTTCTTCTGTTCGGGAGTCATCCTGTTGATAGCTTGTACTACTAGCCAGCTACATTTGTTCTCCTCGACATCTGTCCCAATCTTACCAATCACCTCGGGGTCACCAAAACAATCTAGGTAGTCGTCCTACCAATGTAAAATGATCAACATCTGATTCAAAGTATGGATGTTTTGTGATGATTTTCAAATATTTATTCTTTAAAGGCATACAATCACAGATATTAATGCTCGTTTGGGACTATTTCTTAGCTACAACTGTGCTTTTGTACTTCCAAAATTAATATCACCACTGTATTGTAGACAAAATTCCACTGCATCCACTGTGGTATGACTGTGTAAAGGGGAAACACCTAAATTTTAGTTTCATTTACATTTATTGACTCGATGAAAATGTTTGTATTTATTGTTGCGACAAAAAATACATAATAATATGAAAATCATATATACATACTTTCAGGTAAAAATATGTTTGACCATGAAATATGTCAACAAACCATAATTGTATACCTTTCTTTAGACAATGCTAAAAAAAATATAATAATTATAAATTAAAATATTTTAAAATAACAACTGGAATTTGCCCCAAATGACATGCCAGCTGTATGCAGAAAAGTGATATTCAACTTGGGTGTGACCAGTGCCACTCCTTAGAAGAAGCTGATACAGAAACCCAAGTTTCTCTACATTTTCACATTATTCAGCTACTTACATTGATCTGCAGAAGTCACTTTTTAGTAATAACAGACCATTTTTTTAAATGTATACAGAACTATTATGCTCAGCAAATATGATATTATGAATATCTATTGAATTGCCACAATAACAATTAGCATGTTTGAAAGAATCAGAAGGGGATTATAGGTATCTTACCTGCACTTGGAAGAAATGTCCCATTTGGAGTAAAATTGTCTTTGCATTGGCATGCGATGGGTCATCCGATATACCAGCCTACAAAATAGGGAAATGAAAAAAGACTATAGATATACATCTGGATACAACAATATCTAGATACATAAATCATAGGCAGCAAACTGTTATGAAAAACAACAGCACACAAGAATGTAAAAGAAATATTTTCATTTTTTGTTTTGCATTATACCAAATCTCGGCAATATATACTCAACAAAATAAATTAAGGGCCAGCAGATATTTTTGTGTAGAAGCTTTCTACAAAGTTTTTTTTAAATTCAGAACTTGGCTTGGTGCCATTCTTCTTCCAATTGTGTGGGGCAAGTTCTTGAAAAGTACCTGGAGCCTGTAAATGTTTGGAAATTCTTTGTTGCTAAAATAATATGAAGCTAAATTTCTACAGTCGGACCCCGTTATACTGGACACAGTTTATATTAAAATCTGACCAATAAGCCAAACAACCAGATCATTGAATCAATCATTCATCAAGTTAATTGTATACAGTAGGAAATCTGTATTGGTTAAAGGTTGACCGGTAAGCATTGGCTTGGGCAAGTAGAGTTGTTATTTACACACCATGTACATCGCCAGTGCAACGGGGAGGTAGAAGGAGTAGAACGCTGTCTTGTATTTGACGATTGCGTTGTATCGGTCCAGCGAGAACCTGGAGAAGTCCACACAGCCATCTGATGGTGCCGTTGTCAGGTCCAGACACTGCCCTATGATGGTCTGCATCGTGGTCTGTCAGGTCAGAGTTCAGAGGTCAAGGTCAAATATCAAAATGCAAACTACCCAGTGGGACCATTGACATTATTGACATGTGGGTGTGTTCATTTAATTTATTGGAAGGAATATGTAATGGATAAACATGCAATATGTACAATTGGTTGTAGGTTTTATAATTCATGTCAATGTAAATATTCAAAAAGTATGACCTTAAACTAAATAAAATGATAAATATTAATATTAACTGCATCTACCATAATGACATGATTCAGAGAAAGCTATAATGTAGCTTTGTGGCCGACACATTTAAATTAACTTTGGTCGTGATATTAGTGTGTGGGCCTTTATGTCTGTAGTCTGGCATGCTGCCCACAACACTATAGAGTATTACTTACATCGTGAAATGCCTCCAACACGTGTGTATAATATGGCTGGTCTCGAAAATGTTTCTTTAGTATCGCATAGATTGATGCCTCCAAATAAAATGAGTCATTCACTGCAATTGTTCCAACATTATCCTGAAAAAAAATATTTTAAAAAATATGATGAATAGAAATTGAATAGCAATCATTCATTCAATGATCAATCAATATCAAAAACAACATTTAACAATTCTATTAGCATTGAATGGTGGCACATGGTCCCATGCATTGCACAGAAACCAGGTTGAATTCTCTAGGGAATTGAGAAGAGATATTAGTGGAAACTGATCCATTCACAGTAATAATACTGTGCAATGAGCATGCATTCAAGCGTGTCAAAAGATAAAAGCGCACATTATCATAGATTCATGGTACATCAAAGACAGCTTTTCAGACTTGACCCCAACCATGTATAGTAGGAAATAACTTTACCTTTTTATACCAGCATGGTTGACCTCTGCGCGTCACAGATTTGTCCATCAAGTCATCCGACACCAAGAAAAAAGCTTGGAGCTGAAACAAAAAGGAAGTCATTTATATATATGGTACTTTTTGTGGAAAATGTCCTAATTTTTTGTTGTTGAAAAACACTATACTAATTCTGGAATTCAACATACCCGGACTCCACACACCATCTTAGAATTCTCGCTCTCAATGACATACCCACTTCACACACCATCCTAAAATTCTGGCATTCAACATACCCAATCCACACACCATCCTAGAATTCTGGCACTCAATGACATACCCACTCCACACACCATCCTAGAATTCTGGCCCTGCGGAGGTTCTCTGGAGTTGCGTTGGGGACAAATCTCTGGTAAGACATGGCAACAGACATGCCTCGGTTCTTCTTACCATGAGGAACATTGTATTCTGAAACCTGAGATATGGACAAACGATATAGGTAGTCTGGAGTAAAAAGGAACATCTTGTCAAACAAACAAGCTGTGCAGTCTAGTGTTAGTACAGAAGGTGTTCAAGAAGCCATTTAAAGTTTGTAAACATCAAATCTACGCAGCTAAGAAAGTTTAAATACAAATAAATTATTTACCTCTTTGAACCATTTTATTGCATCTGATATTTGTTCGTCTTTCATTCCGACTTTGGTGAGATCACTGATCAAGTCTGGAAACGCGCTGTCAAATTCTTCCAATTCTGACATATTCCGCGACTTCTTGCTGGCATTGCTATCATCTCCCATGTTGATGATGGATACGTGTCTGTTACAAATAAACAAAAATGACCATATTATTGTCTCTGTAGATTCTCTAAAATATCAACCAATCATCCTCAAACTATTTTTCTGTGATCTTTTCATGCCAATCTATTTCATTATCACCTTTATTGTTCTCTTGGCCAGTCAAAGGTAAGTAGTATTCAAATCTGCAGTGTTATAGATATCTAAGGTAACCCCTGCAAATTACAGATTTGACAACCATTAACATTGGGCCGTATTATTTTCTGAATTTCTAACACTGGTAGCTAACTATCAATCAGAAACTAATATTATTAGGATAATAGTAAAAGCACAACATATACTCATTTAATATCCATTTAACCGATTTGACAGCCTGGACAGAATAGCAAGCCTCAACATTAATATAATCCAGATGATATTCTGATCGTCATATGGCAGTCCCAGTCATACATGCAACACATGGGATACTATTCCACCTTGATAATTAAAATACTATAGTACTTTTGTGAGATTTATCCAAGCCAGACTTAGCCAGTAGCAGACTACGAAAACATTGTGCCAGCTCTGTGCAAGCCATCTACAGTCATCTAATTTTAACTTTTGTTACAGCATCTCTGCATGCTATACGATACCGAGAAGTCGTGTAGTCATGATTTAAAAAACCCCACATGTTTGATATACATTTTATGACTGCACACTGCATTTGTTGGGAGTTGGCAATCACATATCGTAGGCCATTCCGTAATAGCATCAAACTCCTTACAGGGTTCCCACGGTACGTGCAGCGACAAAACTTCAAACATTTGTGTTAGGCTTTCTTGTGTTCCCCGATAGAGCTTGGACAGTTCCGTTGGTTATATAATGTGACATCCGGCTTCCATATTGGATTTCTATCGACAGACACGCGAGTTCGAGTTGTAGTTGTATCTTTCACCATGTCGTTAAATCAGTATCCTTACAAAATTACGTTATTCTAGTGTCGCAGATATCATTGCATGTGATAAAATGACACACACGTGAATAGAAAGGAAGAAAAGGGAGGGGGGTGCTTTCCCCTATCTCACCTGAAAAACACATTCTCAAACCCTACCTCCCTCTCACCACTATGGAAAAAAACTCAACCCATAGAAATAAATTGTTTACGGTCCCTAAAACGCTGGGTCCCGTTCCACAGAACCACCACCCGAGAGCATACTCTCCGAACCTGGGCTCGACTCATGCGCTACAACCGTGGCCCTGTTTATGGCCGGGTAGTGATAATGCTTCGCTATACTCACTTCACTATCCGTCCATAAACAGGGCCAACGCTAGTAGCGACCGTTCTGCAGAACCGGACCCTGGTACCAGAACTATTCATAGGAGATTCAGTTTTCTCATGTTAAAGATGGGAGATGAAATATGACGTGTGATGGCGGAAATCTGTTCAAATCCTATGTCTAACCTCACGTCTACCGTCTACCGTGCATATATCTCTAAAAACTGCTAAATCTTAGTCGACAGCAATAGAGTTGCTCCACTGCCGTGTCACCAGCTCCGATGATGTGAAATAGATAGACGGTGATTGGTCAAAATCGACCGGGCGATTTCTAAAAATAGAATTCACGCCACGTGCTCTCAACATTTGTCAACAAACAGCAGTTGCCAGACTAGAGACATCAGATAAAATGTGGCCAATGAGCACGACAGCAAGGCCAGTCAGTCTTAAGGAGGCATACCACCGTTTTTCCCCACTATCATTTATCATATAAATCAGCTTAGTTCGAGAGGTTGTTGTTGCTACACTATTCAATCAACATGCATTAGCTTTACACCCACTTGTACAGAATGGCCCAATTATTCATATAAACAGAAAAATAGACTTTGACAATCGAGTCAGAATTTGGAAAAAAATCGTGGAATACAAGCAATGAAAATCAACAACTCACATGGCTGGAATGAACCAGCAATATTGACCTAACAACTTCACATTGCTAATTCATACACCTTCTTATCATACATGTGTAGTGATATAAATTTAGATTGCAATTAAACTGCATGGAACCTACTTCATTTGAACACAATGCCATTCATATTACTTAACATACAAAGATACCAGGGCACAGACAATGGGATATGCAAAACCTACTTTTTCTACGACTACTTGGCGCCGTTTACAATGAGATACTGTGCCCCAATGATGAACTGTGCTATGCCCCCAATGACGAACTGTGCTATGTCCCCAATGACAAACTGTTCTATGCCTCCAATGAGATCCAATGAAATCTTTATGATGTGGCATTTTTCTTCTTTAATGACTTTAAACTGATTTTGGTGGTAAATAGAATCTCATCCTCGTGTCTTGGAATATCAAATATATCAACACTCGTCGATGAAAGTTATTAAATCCGAGGCTTTGATGTATCCGTGTTGATATATTTGATATTCCAAGACACTTATTTGGGTGAGATTCTCTCCGACCAGAGTTATCAAGACGGATCCCGCAGTATACTTACCGGGTAGTATACAGTCTCAGTACAGCGGTCTAGTAGGCCTACTTTAATTTTAGTAGTAGATAGTCAAAATGCACGGAGCTGGAATTCCGAAACTGTCCTTAACGTATGGTTACCTCATGGTAACATCATAATATACTGACCTACTAGTACTTGCCATGCGAGATTAATGGTATACCGACCGAGTGAATTCCTAATCTTTGAAGTAGCACTACGCCAATGTAGGCTAACTGTCTGTATAAGTTATATTTTTAAGAAGAAAATAATAACACAAGTATCACACTAATATAATTATATAACAACAGGTTGTTCATTTAGAATGACCAATTTCAGTATAAGTAATTATGGTAAGCCAGCAAACCATCTTCTCAAGGTCATTGGCTTTTATTTTATTTTTATAGTTCCTATCATTCATCACTGGTGCTGAGCATGCATGGTTACAACCCAATATTTGATCACAGGCACCTGTCACAAACGAGGGTATCCAATATTTGTGACAGGTGCCTGTGATTAAATATTGGATACCCTCGTAATTAACGTTAAAGTAACGAGGGTGGTCTGTCCAATGTGTGACAGGTGCCTGTAATTTAATCAATACAAGCAATGTTAACATTACTATAAATTACATACAGATGTACTGTGATATTATACAGCAGGGTTACTGTAGTTGTTATTATATATTGTTACCGTGCTTCAATTAAAAATAAAAATAAATGAAAGATTTTTATTACTTTTGAAACATCTAGATCTACAGTATTGTACTATTTCCAAAAGCTGAGATGTTAAGTTTCAAGACGTGATCCAGCGCAAGCTTATGGGCTAGGGGAAATAACTCCTTATGACCTCGAACAACCTTGTGTTGTAGCTGCCCGTCAGCATGGCAGAATCTTCACAGGCGATTGTGCCAAACCTCGAAAAGTTATTTGAATTAGACGGTTACCTACGAGATTTTAAGAAGGAAATATGCCGACGGTATAAACATACGATTTTGTGTTTCCAATTGTTTTTCTTTTGCGGCTGAGTGCTGTCTGGTGTTTAGCTAAGTGATGTTATTGTTTTTATACCACCGAGTGACCGGTTTTCGTGGTATTACGAGTCGACGCGAGCTGCGTGCGATCTATTGACGATTGTATCGAAATGCTAATGTTAAACGCAAAGAACACTCACTTCCTCGTTCTTTTATCACAAAACACTGCTATTGCCACGCTTAAATTTAACAATACACAGCCCCAAGCGGTCATCACTTCGTCAGCCCATGGTCAGCCATGACGCTGACTATACCCATTTCCGTGGTAAACGGGAAAAATGCCTGTTTACGGAGATCAAGTTGGAACAAAATTCCAAGAGTTTTAGAAACTATTTGACAATATTCCGAAGCACAAATAAATCACAACATAGTTCAAATAATCTCAATTTCCCTTAAATATAATTATTAACATTAATACGAGATGCAATGTGGAAAATGATGAAAATGACGAAATTAATACAAAAATATCTTGAAAATGAAATTTTATCTATTAAAAAAATACTACAATTGCCATTTTAATGAGACATCTTATGATTAAAATGAAATTTTGTTTGTAAAATTGACAAAATCTATAATATGACCTAAGGCAAAGCCTTATGTCCTCGCGAAGACCGCACACATTATGCCATTTATTATTGAATATCATATTATTACATATTCATTCATTGTCACACACACACACACGCACGCACGCACGCACACACACACCTTCTCTCTCTCTCTCTCTCTCGCTCTCTCTCTCTCTCTCTCTCTCTCT
>JAUTBT010006333.1:0-46195 GCA_032361225.1 Lepetodrilus schrolli
ATATATAGTTGTAGCACTATTGGAAACATGTCGCCTGAAAATATATTCCACTCAGTCTTTAGTCGCATACCATCAGATATTGTGTTCATATGATTAAGTATTCAAAGACGGTGTTCAGTGTCACCTAAAAATTCATAAGGTAAAGTGGTTTCCAATTTCTCTCCAATGAAAGGCTTGGGTTATCAAATATACATCGGAAATAGCGATACAGGGAAGACACTTTGATACAAAACTTGTGCTTTGGGAAATGAGGATCCTTACAATGATATAATTATCTCCCTTTCATAACGCACAAGGGCCACTATTGGCCGAAGAGCGGAGCTACATTATCACGTATTTCAGTACAAATAGTATCACATTTTGCAGATAACCTAAACAAATACACATCTAGAATAGACTCTTTGGCGACGAGATCAACTATACGTTGGCATTACTAACCAAACGACTGTTCCTCATTCTTCTCTAAATACCGGTTCTAATTTCGATAATTACATCACAGCTAATGGATATCATTCACGTGAAGCAATTGTATGTTTCAAAGGCGGTGACATCAAGTCGTAGAAAATATAGATACGGATATCTTGTATAGATAATATCAGACAGAAACTGCTATTAATTATGTATTGATGGAATGCTCACACTAAATCCTAGGTTGAAAAAAATATACCATACCCTTTCTGTTACAACTCTAACAGCATGCATTGCTGCCTCGTTTTGACTAGATCTCACTGTTGAACTAGCGCAGTAATACACAAATAAATTGGTCCGCGACACATAACAGCCATCTATTACGAAAGCGGCACTATATTGTCTTACAATGTCACAAGCATTAAAAAAACTACATCTTGTGTGACTCATAACACTTAACATTACCAAAATAACCATACAAATACACCTAGGAGTGAATTACTTAAATTACTAGACCGAACAAATATCAAAATCACGTGACCTGCGCTCCTACTAAATCAAATGTTGGCGCGGATGAATACATTTAGCCTTCAGGTCCCCAAGACCATCTGATTAAGAATAAGGTACACATATCACTGATAATCAAAAACATCTATACCTTCCACTGTCGTGTTTCACAGAACCAGCGTGGCGCTATTCGAGTAATTACTTGTTGTACACATCATACATATATAGTGAATTACAACTCTATCTCCCGTAGTGTTACACAGTTCCATGAAACAAGACACAGAATAGCATGTTACCGATAACGTAGAGAAATAGTACTGATCGTTCGGCTTAATGCTTTTGGCGACTGAGATAGGACCTTGAGGATTACACAATATCAAATGAAACGCTAAACAGTAACTAAACGTAACTAACCAAAATGGTATCTGCACCAAAATGGAGAGAGAGACAGAGGCACAGAGAGAGAGAGAGAGAGAGAGAGAGAGAGAGAGAGAGAGCGAGAGCGAGAGAGCGAGAGCGAGAGGGAGAGAAACATAACAAAAGCTTGGTCTAGTCAGCAGAACTGTGGGGATGGCATATTTGGATCAGTAGTTCCGGTCACGTGACTTAAAACGGAAGTTGATTTGATAGGTACATGCTTTCAATAACTGGGGGCGCTCGTATTACGTCTTCCAACTTGAAGTAGAACATGCGTTGTAGGCCTTCACGGCTCAATGTCCGCAGCTCCGCGATTTCCCCCAAAATTCGAGAGAAAAAATGCGTTTTCTTCTGAGCCTCGCTGTTGTAAGTACAGTGATCTCTGAGGCAGTCGATGATCTTCATCTGAAGGTCTTCCATCTTCTTTGGCTCCTTCAAACCGTGTCGTACTGCAAGAAAATATTCAGCGTATTAGAAACAAGAAGCATTACATTCTTAGTACAAAATGAGTCAGCATAGCATAACGTCTTCATTAAAACTACCTCATGAATGGACGTTTCGTCGCTGAACTACTGACATCATAAGCATTATGTTCAGTAAATGTTAGTCGTCCTGTAAGCTATTAATATATAGAGGATAGTGCATGTGTCTAGTGAAATAGCCTGTTTCTCTCATAGAGTGAACGTGGGAAATTAGATATTTTCACGAGTGGCGCAACCACGAGTGAAAATATCGGTTTTACCATTTTACGGGACGAGAGATACATGCTATTATGCTATTTCACTAGACACAATAACTATCCTATTTAAGAAACTATAAATTCTCCCAACCGGACTATGTATGCTGACGTCATGAGCTGTCGATATGACGTGTCATAATAGATCATCTCACTCTTTCACTGTTAAGTATATAATAATTTCAAGCTCCGACGTTCACACGAGTTTAACCAGCACTTTCAAATCGTTCATAAAATGGCGGTCAATTCTTAAATAAATCTTCTTTAAGTCATTAATACTGTGCATATTTTATATCATAGATTTACCCGGCAAACACACAACGTTATATAACGTTACTACAACATTGTGACAACGTTTTAACGTTATTACAACGTTGTAATAACGTTATATAACGTGTGTTTACAAGGTAGCTAGGTGTGTGTTTGGGGGGGGGGGGGGGTCGAAGTGCGTAACACTGTCAAGAGGACTTACGTGTGACCATAGAGAGCGCCGCCATGCAGGCAAGAGATGAGATGTCGAGCGTCATTCGGGTCAAACTGAGTCCCAGGTCCACTATGGAGTTGATCCAGTCGCCAAACATTCTTAGACACTGAAGTCGGTGCAACACCAGTCCGTTGTCAAATATGATCTTCTCATCACCAGATTGCATTCTGAAAATATATTAAATATATTAACGGAAAATATATAAAACTTCCAGCAAAGGTAGACGGTTGAAAGCAGTGATGCATTAATGGGATCGAATGTACGGTCAGGTATAATAGCTGTGTCATCTCTAAAGTCCAACATATTATCCAGACGTGCGTTTCACGAAATAGCCATAAAGTTAAACCAGGCATAATTCGATAATTACTTAATTTCTTGCTGTATATATAGTAAGACTATGGCGCACGGTGTACATTATGTTATGAATACAGTACGATCTTTCGTAAACGAAGTATTTTGTCAGTTATTACGGTAGAACTGTAGAACAATGATCGTATACGTTAACATGGAGTTGCAGCTCTCGGGGCGCTACGATCTTTTTCTGGAACGGGTGCCTGGGTATCTACTACGAGACCATAGAGCTCTCGTAACGATCTCATACATGGGGATCATGCACTTACGAGAGCGCTATATGGTCTTATAGTGAATAAGAGAGCGTCCTGAAAACCCAGGACCGTAATTGTACGACTGGTACGTAGCCATGCTATTAGTGTTATTATGTGTACGTCCTACGTGTAGCGAGTCATTGCCGTACCTGTAGGCAGTCCTGAGAACGAACAGCTCCAGTGACGCAGACTGGAACAGCAGTTCCTGATCGTCCTTGCAGAGGTCTGTGAATCCGGGAATCTTCTCGGCCCAGCCTCGGAGTACGTCAACGGATTGGATGAGAATGTCGTAGAACATCTGTACCCGGTCGTCTTGGGAAGTTGGACTGTCGTCATCTGTCGGAACCTTATACTGGAAAAGTGGACGATACCATATTAGCATACAGCCATACGTGTATTCATAGATATTCCTTCTTCAAGACATACGGCAGAATTTCTACTAAATATATAATGTTTGTTTGTTATTTTTTTAATTATTTTTTTTTATGAGCATGAGTCCATGACCTTTTGTGCAACGTGGCCATGGCAACAGGTAACAGTGATTCACCTTCGATGCTTCAGGTTGAAAATTGGACTCAAATGTTTTTTTCTGTCCAGAATGTAACGTTTTGCAGGAGATGTCACATTAGTTCTTGATCCTGGGTGGGTATGTGGTCATACAGTCTATATACTTTGACAGTTATGTAGGATATGCTGTTTGAAGTCCTTGATGTAACTAGGTGACTGAAATGCCTATTTTCCCTAGCAAACATGTGTTAAGAGGAGCGTTACAATGTAATGTTTAACATCTAAACAGAGATAGCAATAGTAGTACCTTGCTGTAGTCAAGATTTGGAATGTCCGGACTGGTGTCTACATGCGCCCGCACTAAGGCGGTGATGAGGCTGACCGGGGGAGATGGGGGACTTTCTTGGGGGGACTTGGGTTTGGATGGTAAACGGCCCCGACGTCCTTTCAAACTGTCTGTTCTCACAACTGAAAACGAAAATATAAAATAAAATAAACTGTCGGTGTATACATTATTTGTATTACAGCGTTATATTTACTAATGTTTGGAATACTAGTAAATACAATAGACGAAATAGTGCATGTGTATGATGGCTGATTGTTAACGTACTGGCGAGTTAATTTAGATTAATGTGTCTTTATGAGTATATGAGAAATAGCTATCCGCTGACAAAATCTCAAACACGAGTGGACGTAATAATTTCAATCACGGCCATCGATTATAGTTTATACATAATTAATGATTAGGTAGTAGAATTACACTTTCAATCATCAAGACCTCTACTTTCATTGTTCCCATATTCGAACGCATGGGAGATCTACATTACACCAGTCTGCAACCATATACAAATAAAACAGAATATTTCCTAGTGTATCATTGCACCTATAGGTAGAAATGCACAGCAGCTTGTATGCGTGCATTATGAAAGATCACGGTCTACTTGAGTAGCCATCTGACTAATCACAATCATAATGTCTAATATGTTGTGTATAACTATGTACATGATGCATGTTTATCAGTTGATACATGAACAAAATTAAGCCAACCATTCCAAAGAGAAAAGTTTCAAATAAAGATATATAATTAACGTAATGAATTAAACAGTGATAATATAACAATGCTTCTACATTTCCACTTAACATAATAACATTCAGCCTAGATTCAGTGATGAACATCCAAAGGCGGTATTCAAGGGATGGTTTTGTTTAGGGGGCAACGCGAGTGCTTGCCGTTTTCGAACAATATAGTGATAGTCCTAAGAAAAGTGGCTTAGCCTATCTGTTAATCATAACCCATATAGCATCCCACGTGTATTCTCAGTGGCCTTGCTCGGTGGCATTGATTCATTCAAGCCGAGCTATGTGGATTGTCCAAGATGGTCGCCACATGTGCAAGGTATCGTCTGCCCGGGGGGCACGTGCCCGCGTGCGTAGCAGACGAACGTGGCAGGGCCTCCTCGACGCGTGCGCTCTGAGCAAACACTCATTAATTCCCTCTTACTATCTCAAGAGGTACTTATGGGGTCACAATGCATGTAAATACTTTAGGAGAAAATGCCAGCAGCAGAAATAGTTACATCGCTTAATGTTTTCACATTCTCTTCTATACGAGAAATAGTTGCTTCTGGTTCCTAAGAATCCAGATTTATTATTTATATATAGAAAAATAGTTGTCATCCTTGTTTTCCCATTGAAATGATTGTGGGCGGCACTAACCACGCTAATAATGTTAACTATAACGGAATAGACATCACGCTGCATAGGGATTTCACGTCCAGACAACGTAAGCAATACGATGTCGCAGACGATACTTGTTTACGGACTAAACAAAGACAACTTTGAAAAGCGATAGGATTGAGCGGATTTCAACGCTCCTCCTTGCTATCAGACTGCAGTCTCTACAATCTATCAAGTCTACACGGGAATAAAAGCTTGATGGTCTAGGGAAATAGACGAACGTATTATTTTAGTAATCAAGAGTATGTTGCTGGATGCTTGAGAAACCTGCACGTGCTGGCGTGAGTCCCAACAGATCGATTTCAGAACATTCTCGGCTTTTCTCCTTGCAATTGCATGTGCAATTGGACAAAATTCACATATAAATAATCTGCTGGGTCAATGTCTATGTCTTGCTGTTGCGTGCCTCATTAGTGCCAAGATATCTAGTAGGTATCAATTGTTGGTCAAAGTTGCATGTAAATCATTGACTTTCTGCATAGAATAGATAAGGTCTTTAATCGATTATACACATCTATTTAATCACGTGTTTAATACATAATAATTAGTCCCCTCAAAATACTATTCCTGTATTCATTAATTTCTGAAGAGCCATTATAGTGCGTTGGCGTCATGCGGATGAAACCCTTAATTAGCTGGACGTGTTGGTCTACAGGTGATCAGCTACTATAGAAGCAGATACTGACCTTCCTTGACCATGCCGACTACCAGACATTTCTGAAAGCGACAGAACTGACACCGGTTTCTCCTCCTCTTGTCCACGGGGCAGTTCTTGTCTGCTAGGCACACATATTTGGCATTCTTCTGAACTGTGCGCTGCAAGGCAAAACGTATTCATTATCTTCTAGGAGACATAAGGAGGACTTTTGAATATGTTGCAGAAACAGTAAAGATTGAGCCATGCTCTCTGGAAGCAACTGTAGCACCCAGGGGGATCAGACAGAAGCTTATACTGCATTGTTTTGCTGCACACAAGTGCCGGACTATGACGTGAGCTTTCCATCATTTACGTCAAAAGGGATTCCCGCAAGGTGGGGCTTTGCCTCCGGTCTTATTGTCACTGGTAATGAAGCACAAGGGTGGCTGCTCCAGGCAGTGGCAACAGTGTTTTGTCTTCACTGTTTACACCTCGAGGTATAATACTCAAGTCACCAGCGTTGCATATTTTGGAACAATTATACAGACGGTACTGTGGGAGTCAACATTCCTGGGAAAGGGTGGTAGAGAAAAACAAAATATTTATTTGCAATATTTTAGAACATCAATGGAGGTTTATTGTGGGATTGGTACCTTGAAGAATCCCTTGCAGCCCTCGCAAGTCCTGACGCCATAGTGTTGGCAGGCAGCATTGTCTCCGCACACGGCACATAGGAGACATTCTTTGGTCGGTTGGTCTCTAGGGGGTGAGGACCGCGATGACCCAGGGGTGGGTGGGGTGGTGGGAGACTGCAACTGATACTTCTGAACGTCGAGACTGAAACAGAATTGAACTGAATGAGATACAACTGATTTGGTAATATACAAATTGCATATATCAGGATGTATGTTTATAGTATACACCATATTGGAATACTGTGAAATAAATTTAAACTGCTTGAATAAAGCATAAGGTGAGCTGCTCATTGTTTTATGTTTTAAGTATTCGTACTTCCAAATATAATACATAGTAATGATAATAATAATAATAGAAGTACAATGAGAAAATAATCGTTTTCATATGTTGTTTACAAGGCGCACCTTATTTCTCTCCATACTGATTGGCGAACGAACATTGAACGTGAACATTAATTCATACAGAAAATAATGGTATAAATATAATAATCTGCTGTTCATCTTAGTGCTATGAAGGCATGATTAGGAACAAATACAGTGGGAAGTTATAGAGCTGTTGATACGAACACGTTGATCAGTTGTGTGGTGGCGTTGGTAATTAGTACGTAACCAGGGGCAAGACGGCTCTGTGTCAAGGATACGCTCTCAGACCACGCATTTTGCCAGGGGTGCGTCATTAGTATCTTTCAACGTCTCGCAAACAAAGGACCTGCATATGGCTTACACTGCTATGGAATCGTCGTCTTAGACTTTGCTGGGGCCATTTCTAAGGATCACCAGCTATCTTTGTCGGATAGGGAACTGTTCATACTGATATCTACAACTCGTGTACCGGGCATTATCTTGAATTTCAAATGAAGCGGTCTTAAATGTGTGTTTACTTTTGCCTCGTTCTTCCAAGTAAAGATATACCCAATTAATAGTCTGTGTTCTGTTCTGCTCTATTCTGTGTGTATGTAACATTTTACTATTAAGATGACACAAGTATTTGTCCAGAATATGTGTATAATGATTGGATGTTTCTAAATTGTTACGCACCCGTCAGATATCGGCGGAGTTGGTATAGTGATGGAAGGACGTCGCTGTAGATGTTGCCCGCCCATTTGAATACTAATGTCTCCTCTATAGGAGGTAGGCACAGCTCGGTTGGAGAAGGAGAAATTTGAGTTCGTTCTTGTCACCGCCGGGCTTCCGTAGAATGACGAGGAGAAGGCTGCGTACGCTGGAGTCTCAGTGTTGTACGGACTGGTGCTGTCGTACCCGGCGTGGTATAATGCCTGTTTGTGTTCCAGCTCGGAAAAGTTCATGTGCGACTGAGAGAAGAGATCTGGACTGTCCGTGTATGACTGTTTCATGAAAGGTTTCTGGTTCTCCAAGAACCTCTGAGAATAATAGTCAGTATCACTACCACCGAAGGTCTGGAAGCCTTCCTCGTATGGCACTGATGTGCTTCCATACTTTTCGTGTGCTAACGGGGAGTGTTCCGTGTACAGCGTGTACGACGATGCCTGTTTAGTCTGGTCACGTTGTTGGAGGGCGAAGTTGCCTTCAAATGTGTAGGTACTGGGGTAGGCGCTCGTTGGTTGTGGGGTGTGGTCGTCGGATTGATACCCCACCAGGCTGGACTGGCTGCCCTCGAAGCCCTGCGAGAACGTTTCCGCAGACATATCTTCGTTTGCATACACCGGATCTGACTGAAATTCGTGCAGCGGAAGCGAGAACGAGGCCGAGAACACCCCTATGTCCGCCATGGTGGTCGGTGGAGTAACACTTCCTGAATATGCCGCCCCACTGAAGTGACTTCCTCCCATCCCTGGGGAGGTGTCGTAGGTACTCTGAAACAGCCAAAACATCAATGAAGAATACTATATAAATATGACTCACACATATCATAAATAAAGAATACTAAACGAGCTTGCATGTGATACCATTTTTATGAAACGAGTGAATGTTTTGGTATTACAAAACTATTCACGAGTTTCATAAAAATGGTATCACACGGAAGCAAGTTTAGTATTTTATGTATTACACTACCAACCCTGACATGAACATAACTTGATTACATGTGTTTACCATCAGTCTAGACTACATTGGACATGCCCATAAACACGTCAAGAGATAAATATACTAGTGTACCATTGATGCATTTCTTACAATGACATTAGTAATTTAATAAAGAATGACATAACTATGACTTACACATATCATATTACAGTATAGATATAGTAAACATGTTGATGCATTTTTTACAATGACGTTAGTCATACTACTTTACACGACACAGCTTTATACTGCCGTTTTACTGTTTCTGTATCATCACAAACCCGGTTGTTTAAGCTAAGTATTTATTTAAGCTAAGTATTTATTTAAGCTAAGTATTTATTTAAGCTAAGTAATTGTGTAAAAATATGCAGTACCCATATTGTTATAGACAGCAGTGTGCTCGGAAATAGTGTCGTGAATCCTTCACTCGCTATACTGCCCACGGGACAAAGCAACAATCATCTCAGACTGCTAAGGAAATTCTGTACCGAAAAATTCATTATTGAAACGCCGACTTTAGCTTCTTGATGAACTTGGAAATGCCAACGGCAGTAAAGCATTGATGGAAAAGTTCTAGACCAATGACTTGGATCATAATTGTTTCTTCATAATTTCGCACCATATGTTGAAGAATAGCACAAGCATGGTTCAATCGAGGTATCAGTTAACGCAATAGATGTAGAAATAGTCAACACCAACGTTAGAGGTGATTGGATGGGTATCTATGACATGTGGTCAATCTGTTAATATCGACCAATCAAACGATGCGTCTTGTCCTGAGACAGATAAACACGTGTGACACGTGCTGGGATGCTACGAGTTATGATTGGGGTCAACCGAGGCACACGTCTAATCGGAACAATTTAAATATAGCAAAAGTCTGGGTTTGTTGTGTGAACGGCGTTAACCACGATTAATTCATTCTGAATCGTTCAACTGTGGAGCCACAAAACCCATGAATGATAATAGAGGACTCATTAGAATAGGATATGGGAAACTAACGGAGTGATTCACAGCCAGTGACATGCTAAATTACAAGTACAATCGCAATGAACAACGCTTGCAAACGTCGTGGTGAAGATTGGACGCACCGCTACGTCGAATGAGACTCGGAAAATTGACACTCAAATATAGGCATGGGATAGGTGTTTGTAGAATAACGTATGCACACACGATTATCTATTCAGTGAACGATCGCAGAGAAAGTACCTCAAGATGTACAGATAATTATTAAGTAGATTTCTATATTATTTAGCAATGTGAGCATTCAATATCTATGTATTGTAATAAGAAATTAATGCATTTTTAATAATTACGGAACATAAAATGTGTGGAATGTTGAAGAAATGGAAGAGCGTTATTTAATAAATGCAAACTCAGTTAACAATATTAATTAACAATAGAACATCCGATTTGATATTAAATAAAACAAATATGTATTTATGTGAGAAAATAAATGTGTTTATTGTCTTAGTATTTAATTAAATAAGTTCACAGTTATCTAAACAGAGTGTCGTCCCCCTGTACAGCTCAATTGTTTTATAACTAATTTTTAGTGTCCACCGTCTCCCGGATATACGGGAAATACCGTGATCAACAGGTGATATTAAAAACCAAACTGACCTGAGATTGAAGGAGCAACATTGGCTTTTCAAGGCTGGCTGAGGGAGTCGTTGAATCTCTGAGTGTATGGAGACCCGGAAGGTCTAATGAAGTCGACACAGGCGTGGGTGCTGCTATAGGGGGCGTGGCTCGAGACACCTCCGTTGAGAGACCTACAATCGAAAGAGCGTGTTGTAGACTTGCCATAGAAAAATATCCGTATAGATCTGCAAAATAAAATATCATTTCTAGACCTGCAATATAAAACAAAGTTTGTAAGTCTACAATATAAAATAGTTTGTAGACTTAATATGATTTCTAGACCTGCAATATAAAACATAGTTTGTAGGTCTACAATATAAATTATAGTTTGTAGTCCTATAATATAAAACATGATTTCTAGACCTACAATGTAAATATATTTTGAAGATCTTCCATAGATAATTTAATTTCTAGATAAGCAATATAAATTGTGTAGATCTGTATCAATGAATATAACTACTAGATCTGAAAATTATAGTGTGAAGACCTACAACAGAAAATACTGTTTAACTAACTTAAAAACCACATATCATGATCTAAATTATGCGAAAACGTTAATATATTTAACAGTGTTTAACTTTAAAACGAATAATAAAAATATACTGCAGTATACAATAATTCACGTTACACAAATACAAGGGCATTTTACGTCGAGTAAGATGAATAAGAAAGTCAGCATGTATATCAATTAAATAGTGTTCCTTATTTCGTAACATAATATTACCCGACACGAACTACTGAACATCGTCCGAGATCAAATAATTTAGAATAAGATATAAATATTCAGTCAAACCGATAATATTTGGTTTACATATGACCGCAGATATGGATTAAAATCCAATTCTAGTAAATGATTTAACTAGGGTTTAACATACATGCGGGAAATAAATTATAATAGACGTGTCAAAACCAAATATAACTACGAGTGGATGAGGGCGAACATAATTCGATGAGTATTTAATTGCAAGCATGATACGGGATGGACTTTCATGTACAATAATTATTAATAGTGTGAACTGCTTACAGACTAACTCCGGCCTTCATCTAGCGAAGAATACGCATAAACTAAATATTTCATCACTAACAATAATTCAGATTATAACTATTGTATATATTTAACATTATAGTTATTACATTATATTAAATAATATTATTTTTAAAGTCATAAAAATAATTGCTAAATAATAAAGAGAATCCGTTTCAACAATACTTCAACAAAACTAAGATGAGCACACAAAGTTATGAAATATCACTGCGATAGCAAAAGAAGTATATAAATACTTACACAGTGGAGTTGCGAGTCGTGGCGACTTTCAATGAAAAGTAATACTAAACCTACAGAGTATCGTCTTTTATAGAACTTGTATAGGTGAGATTGGCCAAACTGTGACCAAACAATCATGACAGCTTTACGAACAATGCGCGAATGGTACAGGTATGTGACGTATTTTTGAAAAAGTCATACGTCAATACGAAAATACGTCAATATTAACCGAAATGTTATGATATCGTTTTAAATGAAAAAACGAAGAACGTCATTCTATTATGCTGTACATCCACGTATGCGCCATAATTGTTGATATTAATTTAAAACAAGGAATACCCATTTTACATCATCTGCAGAAGCATTCACCGTCGTCAATTGTATAATATTGTCATACGTTTTGAAAGCAAAGAAATAAAACTATGATAGCCTAGGATTGACAATGTCTACAACACAGGAAGATCAACTAACGTCAACAACATTTCCATCAGACTCCGAACATATGTTGCCCGTTACGCGAGGTTTGGATGTACAGCATTGATATGTAAGATGTACATACATGCCGGAATACAAACAAGTTATAATCTTTCAAATCCTACCTTGGTTAGCAGCATGTGTCGGATTGTATGAAGAAAATGTTGACAATAGCGCTCTATATTTCATTTTGCACCGAACTTTGTTAAATAGTTTGCAAAACTCTAGTCTGTCCTGATTATAGATTTCAACCAATCAGCGCACAGGACGGGCCTTTGTTATTCCTGTAGTCAATATCGTTGTGGTGAAATTTAACATTAATTCCTCTATTTCAATTTGTCACCGCTTCGGGTGTAGTGATTATTTCTGAAAGTTCCGTGAGATGTTAAACTTTTGAACAATTTTATAATAATACAATATTTTCCAGGTAGTCGATATATCTCACATGCATATCATACATGCATTCATATATACTACGCCTGTTTTTCTTTCAGTTCATGTGTAGAAATTTCGGTATTATCGTTAGATAATTTACAGTTGGAAATTATATCAGTTGGTCGGATGAATGAAATTTTAAATGTTTGTAAAATGTTATTTTCATATTGTATTAATACTTTACAGCTGTTTAAGTTAATTTTCACAACAGTTACTTGAAAATGTTAAGCAAATGGATCAGTTCTTTCAAAGGAATTCATTGCGAAATCAGCTGCGGTATTAGTTTTTTTTTTATGAATTGCATTTATTATAATACCAGTGGCAAATGCTTACCTGTTAAAATGTGTATGAATCCTCACCTATGATATATGTTCATATATTCTCCTTGAGGATTTTAAATTAACTGTCTAAACGGAATATATTCCCCAGGCGAGTTGGATAAAATCTTAGATATTGAAAACTGCTTTTCAATAATGCATGTTTCGGCTTCAGTGTTCAACGAAAGAATTTCTCTGGGACACTGAGACGATAATATTCCTATTTTTACTTATGCATATCTATATATCTATCCATCTACAATTTCAGTAAAAGTCAGATAACCACATTGACGATCGTGTACTTGTCCTTGGACGATACAGATACGTATACCGGTAGGCATGATAGTTATAGTTTCATCCTATTTCGTCATTGTTTTTCGTCATGTATACATACTGCAGTAGAGTTGGCGTAACATTATTTTTGAAATAATAATAATAATAATATTAATATATAATTTTGAAAATCGTAAACGAGCATGCTCTTCCAAAGAATAGACATGCATACTAGTACATCGAGTGATATGAATTAAATAGTCGCTTGTCACAAGCCCGTATCTCAAAGCGTAACGCGAGTTTTAAAGCATGATGAATTGGCTAAGTCCCTGAACGCTCGGTGACATTTCCACATCGTCTCTTTACAAAGCGCTCAAACTCCGCTCCAACTTTGTACTACGACAGCGAATAGGGCAATTTTCCATCACAAATGCCAAGGGTGAAAATAACATATGGAATAATGACAAATGTACCAGTTTACAATTAATTATTTACGATTTGATTGTCGAAATTAGGCAGGATAATCGTTCACGACTCCCTAGATGGAGCTTCCAGTAGAGGATCATTAGTCAGTTAACTAGTTGAGACAATCGCCCCTATTTCCGCTCTCGCGGGAGAGTTACCCGCCCTGAATGACCGAGCGTGTCAGTTTGTCTATCCGCTGTATTCCTACGCCAATGCGAATCTATGTACGTGATCGCATAGAAATTTTAAACAACGGTCGAGTAATCGCGGTAAATGATATAGGTAAAAGAGTTCCACCTGGAAAATCTCACAATCTGACATGAAACCAAAGTATGAAGAGTCAACACAGACTCCGAGGCCAGCGAGTAGAACTACATTTGTTTATCGTCAGTTTGAACAATCTCATATCGGGGCCGTACATTGTTTAATTTCTCGCCCTGATTTTATCGCAAAGTTGTCATATTTTTGTGTGGTCTACCCCTGCCGGAAGTAATTCAAACTGATGAAACGTTTTCAATTGAAGCATATTTACTTCTCCTAGCATCGGACTCGTATCAAAGGAGAAGCCCGACTCGCATATCCGAATTATATCAACAAGCACAGACTCATTGAATTGGCGTATACATATATCACTGCGACGCTAGTTGCAGGATGGCCTACTCAAGTAGAACATAGACCCGTGGCCTGATTCCGGTCAAATACTCATAGATTACGTACATTTATATATTTCCTATAACAACTATACCAGCGAAAGCAAGTTCATTATCTTAAACAGTCCTATTCCATGGCTAAACTACTATTCCCCTAAAAAGTATTAATTGAGAGAATATAAAATATTGTACCTGAGGTTGAATATGGAAGTCATACGTACCGTTTAATATGCATATACAGAATGTGTACCTTTATTTGTATGTACAGAATTTGTAAATATAAAATGTCAACCGTAAAAGCTCCTCACAATTCTTTTGGCAAATAACATTATTCTAATGTATAGCGTTTCTTACTAGATCGATATCTAAACAGCTATTTGTTAAGGTTGTCAATATAAACTACCTTGATATGAATATTATCATTTGGTCCATTCTGTTTTACTAAGTATACGAAACATACAAACCTGGCTCAGGTGATCCATAATGGATGTCTTACTCTGGATATGTGAACGAGTTTCTCCACCCAGGAACTACACTGTCTTACTGTAATATCCGTGTTTCTTCTGTTAGGAAATGTCCTCCAGTGATGATGATGACAACAAATCAATCTGGTCACATTTGACATTGAAGACGTTGCCATAAGTCTCAAAAGAGCCAATGATGTTAATATGTTTATTTGAAATTGGCTAGACATCAATAATTATAAAGGATTCTCCATTGACATCGAAGAGTATCTCATTGGCAAACACAGCTAAATTAACACCGGTATTAATTCTGTTCAGTAAGCTTCGTGTATCCAGATAAAAACCTACTGTACGATATGCATCCTCTTCCGCAAACACTGTAGGAAGCCTTGCTTCCCCTCCGTGGCTGATACTAAGACTGCTCTGATATCTATAGTTCATGATAAATATATAAGCCTTCAAAATATCACCAGCATTTCATGACATTTTGTCACCTTTAAAAGTCTGAGAATGCCAACTGAAACCTAGCGAGACCTTCTCGTGCATCAAGATATTCCATACTGGAACTGTACGTTGAAAATACCACCCTGACATTTCCATCCCCCCAAGATACCGGTGAAACACTGGTCGACAACTCTTGACCATCGAGTTTCATATGTCCCAAAACCCTTATAATACCATTAACATTCTAGATGACTTCTGAATCTTTAATTGAAAACATTGATAGGGAAAATGTCAGTACTGTGATGTTAATATACAGCGAGGTGGCGGTTTCCAATAGGCCCCGGTCGTTTCTTGCAGCTCCGACCTTTGGAAACGGCAAATGCCACTGAAAATGGTTATATACGACATTTGAGATTCAGTGTATATAAATCTATGGGAATGGCTATTTGGTGTTTATATTTTCATTTGGTTAAGGATATCTCGCTCGTGCTGCTTGCTATGTTTAGTAAGATCGGTAGATGTCTAAAATTAACTGATTATTGTAAAGCGGAAGTGGTGGATTATACCATGCAAATAGTGATTACATTGTGAAAAGAATCAATTCGTCGGATACCTGTTTATTCACTAATCGAAATCGTGAATATACTTGTCAATTGCTGTTCATGAAAAGTGTTCTAAATATATAGATCAGCGCCACATTCTATCGGAAACTTTACCCAATCGGAATAGTTCACAATCATAGTGCATCAGTGAGGGGTAAATATTTTAAGTGAATTTTAAATAATGAAGATTTTTGTAATTTATTCTTACTTTGACTTACAGCGTTAATATGATAGATTTCATGATTATAAATATCAGCTATTTAAATATTAATTATATCCTATGAAAGGAAGACTAAAGAAGGAATATCAGTTACATTCTACACCAAAATGCCCCCAGGATAATTTAGCGAATCTTTTAATTGCAAATTGCCTAAATAGACCCGACTATTTTTAATTCTGTAACAACTATGCGTAGCGCGTGTGAGGGGAAGATGGCACGTGCGGTTGGTTTCATTATCTGTATGGACAGTACAGATCAGTTCATCCATTCAGATAAACAGCTGTTCAACAAATCTCCGTAAACATACATTTTTCAAAATAGTATTTAGTAAACCAATAAATCACTTAATATCAGTATATACTTTTACTATGTTTTGGAAATATTAAGATGCATTAGTTAGTGTTTGGTTTGCTGGTTGAAGAATTGTGAAAGTGCGTTTAACACAACGCGTATTTTTATCCTTTTATTTCTGACCTCATTTGTCATATTTAAACCGAGAAAACAAACGAAATGTTATATTATTAACATGAAAACACGAGAATGTTGGATAGTATGAATAACAATCTAGTTTGATTGAAATGTATTTTTTAAAGATCGGTTTCGTTAATAGTTAGGCCGCGGTTTAAAATCGATGGTGTTTTATGTATGTTTGTGTTTTGTTTTGTATTTGCATTTGTGAGCGAGACATTAGGAGTGGAGGCAGATGTAAAGAAAAAAATAATAATAATAAATAAAGAAAAGAGAAAAGAAAAAAGAAAAAAAAGAAATATATATATATATATATAGAGTATAATGACTTGAACAACTATAATGATTTTTTTTCTACACTTGTGAATGCAATTATTTTCTCTTTTTCTCTCCAAATATTTCTAATTATGTCTCACGGCCTAGGGGATTACTAATAACAGAAACTAAGGCATTTTTTGTCGTTAAATAATGATAGTTATCAATATATATCTAATAACAATACCAGACAGACTAAGAACCTAATCCGTTTTTTTATTTTGCCTCTGAGGCATATTTAGATTATAATAGTAATTAGTTTTGCCATTTCCTAATCTTTGCAAATTTACAAAAATCAGGTAAAAAGTTTAACAGATTCCGTAGATCCGGTTATATGTAACAACTATTAATAGCATTGTACTAAATCCCTTTCAGACAATGATTTCAAAATATCTGATTACACATTGTCCGTAAATGAGCACCAACTAAATTGTATGGTATCATAGGATGCATAACTGTTGTGTCTAACACAATGAACAATGAATAATGTAATGTGGGTTTTCATCGAATGTGTATATTTGCATCCTTTTATTAAATTATTATTCTATTTTTTTAACTAGTATCTGTTAATAGATCTATGTGCCATCTCCAGGTATGTCTTCATTAGTAGCATAATGTATTCACTCCTGTAGACATTATTTGGAAGAAAATATTGATAAAAGTCGAGATTTCACCAAAATTGTGTCGAGAAAAGTGTTGCGTTAACAAATTAGTAATGTACTGATGAATATGCTGTGAAAATTAGAATATTTCTCTTGAAGTCATAAGTCTTGTAAGGTAATTTATGTTTAAATACACAAGGGAGGTAATTAGCTTTACTAGAACAATGTACAGAGGAAATAAAGTGTATTCCGATTTTGATATAAATGTTGTATGATTATGAACTTTCTCTAATCAACACTAACATGCAATGCATAGTGAAATTAATACAATATTCAATACATTAAGAATGTAAATAAAATCATTCACAATATGAAATACCAATAATGTCATTTATTTAGATGCTGCACTAGATCTCAAATTAGTACACGTGAATCGTATTCGCCAGTAAGTATCAATTGTTCGACAATTGACAATTACGATTATAAGTGCTCTTCTTCCATACCATTATCCGTGTATCATTCCACTCGCTTCGTGAACAGGATACTGGTAAGTTTGATATATTAGAATAGTCTATTTATGGCAGTAATACAATTCCACGATAGCTTAAACTGACGTAGCTCGACTATCGAAGCCTTCTATTAGTATAGCTCGGCAATCAATTTCGATCCAGATTTACATCAAGTTGGTTAGAATTAGCAAGAGAATGACGTCACGGCCACACTCTGGGCGAAAGCACGTATCAAGAATTCCTACGTCACAACGGCGGATCAATGTCCAGGAAGTCCCGTGTGCTGACGTCGATTCAGCCAGAATCAATACAATGCACAGGCAAACTGGAGACTTACCTAACAATAGCAAATTGATTTACTTTAGCAGTGACGTCACGTCGAACGCCGTGACGTAAATTTTGTCTTTAACTTGGACCCAGGGCCATGGTTTAATCGTTTTGCTCCAGCATTGCCTGATTTCTCGACGGGAATGGTTCGGAGGAACAGTCACGACTGGGCCCGCCAGATTCCCAATTGAGGTCTACGATTTTTTTTTCTGGATATGGATTGAGACGTTGAGAAGCATAGAACAGCAATAACAAAGATATAGGGCCAACGGTTGAAGGAAGGATAGGACCCATGTGGCCGCCCAGTTCCACTACAAGAATCAGTGCGGTCCCGGTGATAAGTATTGCTATCTGCAATGACGGTCATTGTGCCTACAATGTATGTCTTTTTTCAGAGCCGGTGTCACCCGGGGGCGCTCGTTAGTGACTGGAAGGGGCCCGATACAGGGAGCTGGAACATGTTGGGATTGAGATAGAGGCTGCCTTATCATGCCCTCGAGGGGATAATGCTTGGGAGTATAGCAAGCAGGAAGAGGAACAGCCACAGCCCCTACTTCCGTTCTAATACTTGTCGAGTTTGTGGCGCGTCACGCTTATCCGTATCTCCCTTGAAATTGGACAGACCATGATGTCGAAGGTAATACGATGGTAGTAAAAAGCCTTGTAGAGATTGTACCTTAGAGTAGCGGATAAATCATTGTAGTATTCGCTGTTCCTTGATGACTCTTTTATGCAGCAAAGTGTTACTCAGTTTGCTCTAAATACATGCTATGCGCATCCGTGGAATGCATCCACGTCAGTATAAGAACGTTGACCAAGTAGACAGATGTTTGTTCCTTGCGTTATGTATTAGGAAAGTGAACTTTTCTCAACCGGATGTCACGTGTTTATAATGTAGGAAAGACGACATGGAAAGTAACTCCAACAGATCGTGGGAGGACATTATGAATGCCGCTAGGAATTTATAATGGACTTGAAACCTAACCGCGGGAGAGAACAAGTTCTCGTTAAATGCATCCTGCCGTTGATATGATTACTACAATCAAACATAGCCTCCGACGTTCTACTGATACCAAACAGATAAAGCATAATTGACCAACTTGAAGACAACCGATTTAATATGATTTTGGTTAATTGAACGGTACTTAATTGATATCAGAATTGATGTTCTTTTATTTTTCACTTCTCAATTGTATTTCATCATTTAGTTGAAATAAAATGTGACATTAAAAAAAATATATGTTGGTATGTTAACTATACTATACGCAAGGTGGAAGTGTTTATAGCATTGAACTACAAATCTGGCCATGAGAACTAGTATTGCATGTGTATTGTGTTGTGTATGATATTGACTTCTAGACGCAGCATGTAATAACAATCTGTAATATCGATATTAAATCACGACTTAGTTACGTACATGACGTGATGTCATAATTCATTGCCGCTACGTACTGTCTTTCACCTAATTTATACATTATTTTCATCAATTTTGAGACGAGAAATGTCAATTATTTTGTATACAGTAAGTTGAATAAATATTCCATATCAAAAGTATTTGGTATAAAAACTGTAAAAGTTGTCATTGTAGAGCATGCATTATCAATATTTTAGTCCATATGATAGTCTATATAACTCATGTAAATGTTCACATTGGATGTTCTACTCTTTTTAAATCGCCCATAGCCCATATTAAATCTTACATATACGTTAACGTTCTATTATCAAGATTTAATATCGTCATCTTATTAAAGTTAATATCAAAACTCCAAATATCACTAAATGAAAACGATAATAGCATGAAAAGGTACGCCAACCAAAAATGAGGTCATGTTTCCTGTATAATATTATGGAATCATTTAATCATGTTTCAAATTACTGTATCTATACGATCGCGAACCACGTGATTTGGGTGCCATTTTGAATTCAACATATTTGTCCATCTTCTGCCATTCTAATTATCGTTTGTAGAGGTGTCCGACTTTGTGCATACATATAGTTGGCTTCCAGCCAACAGCAGTGCACAAACACAATTACAATGTCAACTGAGCTTCAGATAAAACGACAAGCAATGATTGTCCCCCTGCCATATTTAACTTACCATAAAGGAAATAGCGACTCCTTACTGTAGCAATGAGACACAAGGCTTCCCAGTAAAGCAATGCTACGTTTGACATTTGTCTGGAGATCAGGAAATTCGCAATCAACATATTTTACTCCGAAACAGACAATTGATTAACAGGCCATTGAACCAATGTCATTCACCAAATCAGACTAGATAATATGGCAAAATATCATATGTCGTCGGACTGAAAATCAACGTGACTGTAATGATGACGTCATGCTAAGGATGTTATTCGCAAATTGCTTCAGATTGTTGTGTGACAATCACAAGTGTGCCAACATGTATGACCAAATAGGTCAATAGACTATTGACCTATTTGGTCATACATGTTGGCACACTTGTGATTGTCACACAACAATCTGAAGCAATTTGCGAACGTACGCATTTTTTCAATTGATATTGACGCATAGAACGTACGCATTTTTTCAATTGATATTGACGCATAGACCTTTCTATGCGTCAATATCAATTGAAAAAATGCGTACGTTCGCAAATTGCTTCAGATTGTTGTGACTTAGTCTATGCGTCAATATCAATTGAAAAAATGCGTACGACTTAGTCTATGCGTCAATATCAATTGAAAAAATGCGTACGTTGTGCATTCACACATCCAGGAGCTCCACTGCGAGCTCTAGTGTACCTAGTGTACTTGTCGCTTAGATCATCTAGACATTAAACTTCATTTCCAACGTAATGCGGAATAGCAAGCAAAAGTACTCACTGGTTTCGGTTCAATTGAAAAGTTGAAAGAAGAAAACAGTCAACTAAAAATATAATTGTATTATATTTTTTACAGTCAATTGATACTATAATTAAATACCAAACACATGTATTCTGCGAACAAGATTTTGCCATTTTACACGATATTTTAATCCATTTTATTATCATTATTAGTTATGTTCTTAGATAAACTTGTAGTTTAATACATATAATTATCTTTTTTTTTAAATTATAGTTAAGCCGTTGCTTAACGTATCTCATATCACAGATAGTTATGCGTTGATCTATTTTCCCCCCAACTACTCGCAATGTGTACGTACTAAGGGTGACGATACATAACAATCTTTGAAAACCACAGCAGAAAACAAAACCACAGCAGAAAACACATAACTATAGCTTAGTATCGTCATTGTGTGTTTCTCGATATAGCGACAACGATTTCTTGTGAGTTTATGTAGGCTACATACATATAATGACGTGGTATAATTAGTATCCTCGTGTGAGCTGCATAAATGTTGTAAATACTAAATAGCATGGGACGCGCTTCTGAATACGAACATTACTAACACAGAATATATCATGGGGTTCTGTCCATCACATAAGTTGTAGCTCTACGAAAGTAGTAGCTAGCATGTTCGTATGTAAAGACTTACGTACGACTTTAGTAACGCTACGGTTTTTCTGTGCAACGGGACCGACTGTCAAACTAAGCATAAATCTTCCAAATCCGTTTTAGCTAATACATTCAATCATAGCCATTCTTTGACGACCTCTTCACAATATGCATTACTTTTAGACGTCAGTGTAGTATCAAATTATTTGAGTACTCAGAAGAGATGCAATTTATACTGGATAGGTACGTGTTCCTACATAACTTCAACATTGCCGAACATGTTCTGCAATTGCTATACCAAAACTATGAATTAGGTAAAGAACACGTTGATTCATTGGAGTATATCTGACAATTTACGGCAAATTTTACTTATTATTTTAAAACAGGTATATCTAATAAGACCATGTCAGATCACATTTGTGAAATTTAAATTGGTCTAATTCTTTTGACATAAAACCACCCTTCTCACGATTTTGAATAACAGTTACTTTTAAACCGTGTTACTTCCAATAATGAACACGTCATCAGGATGTCCACCCGTATATTGCTGTTTGTCCTCCCTCGATCATCTTCTACCCACCCACCTGCCTGATCCTAACCCCACCCTAAGGACTCACCGGTCTCAGTTTCGGCTCCATGTGGATGTCTGCTCCGTGGCCATATGTACATTAGGGGTGCTGTCACATCGCCCCACTCCGGCTCGAAGACCTGCTTCTCTCCGCGTACATACCTACATAGTGGCGGCTCTGGGACCACAGTCTTTACTGGGCTATATTTGACAAGCTTCGGGTGCTTCAAGCTAGCGAAAACGATTGATGTTTGCTCGCGGTTAATTAAACACCGTCTTTCGACTCTTATGGGCTATACAGCTTTCTCGTTTTGGCCTATATCGCGACAGGTCTTGTGGTGTATGTGTGTGTGTTCAACTATTCCGATGTCCCTCGAATATATGCAGAGCTGACTTGAGGTCGACCAACAGGACCAAAGACTGTTAATTCCTCATTGATAGAGCGGTGGTATGTGTTCATACTACCGCCTCCATACGCTTTCCCAAGTCTTGTCCTGTTAACATCTGGTGACCTGAAACACGGTGCACGCTGACCAGTGTCCAAATATACGTGTCATTAAGCAAAGGTTGTGTAAGTATATATGCAGGTTATTCGGACTGGCCAGATGAAGATGGTAATGAGCAGGAAATGTCAACCCAACCTTCATTTAAAGTCGTCCCTACTCTCGATTTATATACGAAGAACTCATTGGCCACGCGTATTCTATATATACAGACACGGCCAATTAGACATGGACGTTGAAATCAGGTGATATAGCTAAAGGCACCAGTGCTACTTCCAAATACAATTACCACAAACCGTTTCTAGAACAAAGAAGAAGTATTCCAACTCCAGATGGGTTGGTACTGAGTGAAATGTACTGTTACAAAACTGGCCTCCAGCATAGCTCTGCAATGTAAAGGTATGAGATTCGGTTACAGGCTATAGATTTCATATCCAAAACAAGTTCGATTTGGCGGAAGAATCTATGCACGTGCTCACGTCTGCAGGCGACACTTGTAAACACGCAGACGACGGGCGCAGCTACACGTGTTTAGGGGAGGGGGGTTCTGGAAGTAATTTGATATCTCTAAACGATTCGTACACGTTCAATATGCACGCCGTCAACCGCCAAAATTGATAAAAACGTGACATTTAACAATTAAAAAGAAACTATAAAATGCGATATCAGATTGTTGAATAGCTCCTAACGCAATGGCTTTCATATCCCAATACGAGCAAACTGACGTTGGTAAAGTGTATTTACCGTTTTCCAGCAAACATTTCTCGCTGCTGGATGTTCCTTGCCGTCCTCGTAACCAAATTTCGACGCCAAGAAATATCTTCTTTCCGTTTTGAAGCCCAAGTTTGTTTTCGTATCTAGAGTAAACGGTCGGCAATTCCCAGATCGTATCAAACACAATAGTGTCAGTTTCAAGATACTGATCTCAATGAAATAAGCCACAAGGAAACCTTGCATCTGATGCGAGATACCGAACTATGTCTGAATAACGTCCAGGATATTGAAAGCAGGTTTCAAGCTGGAATGTTGGACAACATTTAGTCGCATGGTATTCAAATGCCGAAGATCTCATTGAAACATACTCTCAAATTCAAGGGTTCAGTTCGTCATGTGATGTAATGCGACATACCCATGCTTCGATAGGCAGTATTGAGTCGCATATATAGTTAGGTAGTCATTCCTCGTGAGTATTTTATATAGATGTACATGTCAATATGTTGAGGTGCACGTAAAACGTCATAGGCCCTAAACTGTACTTCATATGACGACGTGTTAGGTCATGGCCAGTAATCCTTTGAAAGAAAAGTGTGTTCCGTGCGCAAAACATATATCAGTGTACAGGTAGATGCATGTGTCATCCGGTATTTAACATGTGTTATTGCCATGCCTAGATAAGTATCGCCAATCATTTACGACATAACACATGTTCGTAACTTCAACCCGAACGTTAACTGGTACTGTCGTGTCTAGTTAGAAATAATACAATAGGATGAAGTTCGTTCTACCTGCACAGCTAAAATATTATATATATTTTAAAACTTTGAATTCTGTTTTCAATAGTAAATAAGCTTACATCTATGCAATAGAATAGAATGACAAGCACTCATAATCATATTCATATTACTTTTATTTGGTGGTAATTTGGCAATATTCAATATAGATCTTTGTTGCGTATGCCCCCAAAATCCAGACTTGATGCTTTCAGCGTAGCGCTGAACGTCGAGGGAAGGGGGCGGTCAGTGACGTCGACGAGGAGCTGTGGAACGCTGGCAAGATGGAAGCTGGCACACGCGCGGGCTGGTCACCGTGTGCACCTGCCGAATAACTCCATCCTCTGCTCGTCTTAAATCAGACAAATCATAGGCATACCTCCGGCCGTACCTGCCTTTGTAACGGACGGCCCGCTAACGTCTGGGTATCCGCAGTGCGCTGGGGCAGGATTTACGTCTACGTGCACAGGCCGCGCGAGAATACGTGTAGACACCGCGCACCAGGCTCCGCTTATAACCAGCGGTGCATTCCACTCGAGAATGACAAAATTACTCCCTTCCCCCCACCCCACTCTTCTCGACTGTTAGAGCCGCACACTCGTCGACAAACTGAGATAACAATTCATATACTCCGTGCAATAATTTCCGACTAAATCCTTCTCATTAGGGCCGTCAGTGGAGTAAGTGGGGGCAACTAGCTAGTCTGAAAGATGACGGGAAGCGGCGTTTAACCTGCCTGGTTCAATTTGACGCGAGTTCCCATCTCGATCGATAGTCCTCCCCTGTAAACCAGGGCAGAGTTTACACTTGGTCAAACCGAGGCGTCTAGGTTATTAGAGATAGTGGATACCAGCACATTGTTGTCATATTTCAATAGCTAATGATGATAAGGCTATGCGGAACATGGTACCAGGATATCATGTTGTAGTTCTGAAGATTTCCTTTGATTATAAGTTCATCAGCTCTCATCTCCATAAGATACAATTTGACAGATGAAGAGGGTTGTATTTAAAGAGAAATAGAACAATAACTGTGTATCAAAACATTAGATTCATTCTGAAACATGAGACCAAGCTTCTTCGTACAAACACGCGATTCTCCAAACTCAGGAGTGGAAGAATTACCTTCAAATGGCTTCATCATTATATAATAAGAAAATGGTGTTCTAGCTGAAATTTTAAGCCCGTGTGAGGTTTAAATTGCATTTCCACTGAAATAGATACCGGATTATATTCTTCTTCATCCCTTTGAAAAATATATACGACTTCACAATAATAGGCTTCAAGCATGATTCCATAAGATTGTATCAAATATTCACCGGTGTAAAAATCATTGCAAAATAATAACAGTAGTTTTAATAATGGATATCAAAGGAAGCAACGGCGGATGTATTGGTATACCTGAAGAACGTCATTGCCTCCAATGTTCCCTAACATACTGATACAAGATACAAATAGCTTCAGTCGCGCACAAGGTTGCAAAGAATTGTATCGAGACAACAACGGAAGCTCTCACCTGAAGAATAAGTCATTAGACCCAACACCAGCACGAGATCGTCCACAAGCCTCACAGGTAGAATTAACACAACGTTCTATATCGATTTGCTGAATCTTGCTATCTTTACTTTGAAAAGTGCTACCGTGAAGGATGATCTCAATACTCCTTTTCCGCGTTAACGAGCAAATTCAACAACCATTAACAGAGAAGGAATTATTTTGAAGAAAATACGGATGAATGCAATAAGGCATCGTCAAGAAGAAGCATGGTATAACTGGGTCACGTCAATAGATGGCAATGGCTCAGTGCAGATAGTTGCTAAACATCTCTGGATAAGCACCAAAGTAAACAATGGAAGAAACATGAAACTACTTTAAATATAATTTTTTTAATGTCCGCTTAAATTTCCACAAATGCATAAATAATTCATAATCAGTCAGATTTTAAAATGCAATTAACTTAATCGTTAACATAAAATCAGTGTGGAAAGCTTTTAAATGTTTAGATAAACACAACAATTATGATAGCCGATTCATACATGACAAGTACTGAAATGAACTTAATGCAAGAATACAGTAGAGAGAAGTTAATTACCCGTATGAAGTGGAATATATCCTATGGAATTGGCTGGTCGTATCCTGACACGGGATAGCGCTCCTCCGTAGAATGGCGAACTCGCTTACCAGCACACACTTTCAATGGTTCTGTTCTACAAAACCTATCGTTTTTCACCTTCATTTGTTAACAATGACTGACCGGTACTGTAGTCGCGGCTATTACTGAGGTTCTTGCAGTGCTAGGCCCTGCCTTGAAGCAGACATCGAGGTGACACTGTGACGTCACAGGCTTACGGCAGCGCGTGACGTCACACCCTTTAATTGTTCGTCTCGTGCGAACGTGACGTCGACGTGCGTCATCCGCCAGTGTCCACGAAACCCAAGGATTCCCCTACACAGGGAATCAATACGTAGCTAGTGGCAAATATCGATCGACCTAGCTACAGTGCAGTGGCAGCAGCTCCTCCTGGATTGCGGCCACCTCGCTAGTACTGTGTATGTCAATCACTAGCGAAACTCTGCGACTTCCATCATTAAAATTCTGCTTGCTAATTTGCAGAAATTTCAGAATAATTTGGTGCACATATGGTGTGCTTCCTGCAAGCATATTAAGAAAGACAGAACTTATATGTCCTTCTTCTTTTACGTTCATTAAGATCCTTCTAATGAATACCTGCCATCGAACTTATATCGAAGTCCATGTCCGTTTCCCTCAATACCTGATAATAAGGTTGGCAAGTGGAGCGGAATTGCATATGTGAACTTTATGCTAACAGACAACGCCAAACTAAGCAACGGGAACTTATTGGTAAACGTTATAAAAGCAAAACAAAAATAACATGTTTCTTATTCATATTCGATTTATATTGTGAAGAAGAGGAGGAATGTATGTAATTGGACACGGTGATTGTTATCTTGCGGCAAGAAAAAACAATCTCCGCTCTGTGACAAATTCAACTGTTGCCGCTGCCTCAAGCTTTTGTCCAAGTTCCATGCAGGGCCAAAGCGCATGTTCTTGTTTGTGCAATTGAAATAAATATTTGCTTTGACAGACGTAACAAGATGGTATTTTTGAAGCCGAAAATCCAGCTGGTCATCAAGTATGGGGTATTTTGTAAGGACCACTTGAATCAACACCCACTGCCAGGAACGAACGCTCTTGCGCAGTGAGGAGTTGCCTATACACGAATCCAACCAGATTCCTTTCATTGTCTGTGAGATTGGCGCTCTGCAATCCGACCCTAGCTTTTGATATCCCTTAAACCTATTCCCCCGTCACTGACACTCTCGTGTACGACTTCCCATCGGTTCTTCTCATGGCAACCCAGAACGTCTAAGATTTCATTCCTATGGACTACAAGTTATTCCCATTGTGCAACTAACGCTTGGTGGGAAAATATTTTGTCTTTTCCTGTCGGCCAAATCAGGCACGCTGCCATCTTGCACCGATTTGCTCTTCCATACGTTAACATTCTCCATTTCGGCGACAGATGAGTGATAGGAAGGAATTAATAATATCACGCAAATATATTTCTAACGCTTCACTGTCGACGTATTGCTTGGGTGTTTTGACGAATCGGTTGCAAAACAAAACTCATTAAGTCCGTTTGAGCACCACACAAATGGGCGTACAGTTATCTTCACGAGGTAAATATCGCTTATTCATATAATAATGCCTGTCACGATCGCCAGTAGTATTAGACTTCAAAGGCAATAAAGGCTGATTAAATTCAAGGGAAAGACTCGCTATTGGAATCCGCAGACCTCTCCTGCACAAGTCTACAGTCGTTGTGCACGGCTAATGAGATGGAATCTATAAAAATCGCATTGTTAGCCCGTAATATCACATTTCACCCGTCCCAAAAAAGACAATAATGGTTTGGTCACGTGGCCATTTCTACCTGACGACGATGAACAAGCTATTAATTTAGACACTACCTTGGCGTTTATGGTTCTGTTTAGGAACATTATTTTTCAATAGTATATTTTATGTAGATATTAACGTATTATGGGGCGATACACAAACTTGCAGTACGTATTATGTAGCCGTATTCGCGTATTTTCCTTTACTTATGAAAGTGTATTTCTTTCTTTGCTCAAGTTGACAGACTAATAGCTCACTTTGTTTATCTCATTTCGATTCTTCACTTTCTGCAGAAAAAAATATCCAATTAATGCATACTGTATGTTTAGACAAATCTATATATCATTAGCGAAAGAGGCCGAGAGGTTGTGTGTGTATTTTAACGGCGGAGTGACCCGTATAATGATCTGCTTTACACTACATGTCGTGCTAGAACAAATAGTCTCATTTAGCGGTAACCATTTCGTTTATCTTGAAGGGAATCCTCACAAGCCATGTTAAATACTACACGATCGGTCTTACAAGGGTAACGTTCTACTTGCAGCAAAGTCAATATTTCCACGGCAGATTCGTCTTCCCATTTCACGGGGTATCCGTCTCGTGCTCACCACGGGCGGAGGGATATAATGTGTGTTGTGGGGTGTCCTGGTCCAATCGGAGAGCAGGGTTCGGGCAGATTGAGTGTTTGTGTGTTACTTGTTACAGGTTATCGGCGAAACTTGGCCAATGGCCCCAGGGAACCCGTATCAAATGAATTACATTTGTCTTATCTGAAATGAGATATACAAATCGCACATGTGAATCGAAAGAAGGGTCATAACACTCGAGCTAAGCTCATGTTTCCCATCGAAGACTTCAAGTTTGCAAATCTGAATTGACTCCAGTCTAAGCCCGAAGGCACAAGCTTGAGTATTTGTATTTGTTAAATATCCGACGGGCACTTGAAATCTAGGATTGGCCACTCTAAACAATCCCTCTTAATAAGATAAACCTGAACGTATAAATACTACTTTCAATGCATGTTTCCAAGACATTAAGCCCACAATAGTTTAGCAACAATATCCATTAAGTTTTTACACTTCACGTTTACAGAAGCAATTTTGTATTCCGTATGAGAGTCATTAACAAGATAACATCGATCAAAAAGTAATTTTCAATGCAAACAAACGTATAATTTAACGAGTATACTGAGACAAAAGGGGTTTATATGACTGCACACAAGCATCATGTACTTAGGTATGTCTGACAATAGTATAGTATACAGTATTGATGTTGTCAGTCGAAATTCGATACCCAAGAAACCCTTCTGTGTTTCTCCTGCTTGTGTTACTACGGCATTCGTGTAGAACAAAGTAGTCACGTGACCAGCTAAATTATTGAGAATTCATAACGATGTTGTAAAGATACGGACACAAAGATGGAAATCCACAAGAGTAATGGCACCAGGAACAGGACAAACGAAAACATATCCTAACTGCAATGGTAAAAAAATTTCATGAATTGTTTTTTTTTTCTTCTTTTTTTTTTCTCAGTTTGTAATTCTGATAAATATTAGTGAGTTATGATTTCGAAATTGTTGGTTACATTCTTCACGATTACTAAATTATTAATTTATTGTCTTGAGATGTGGGCTGTTAGTGTGTGAGTCATATGGGAGTTAGCGTATCGCGCTGCTCCCTAAAATTAAAGTACACAGTTTATTGGTTTTTCTTTGAAACAAGAGACCAGCACTAACAACATCAGTTAACAATAGTCAGTTTGCAGTGCAGAAACATACGGACATTGACTAAATATATAACATCCGGAAGTAAAAGTCTACTCCAGATTAAAATCAAATGAATCACAATTTGGCCGGAAAGGAATAGATAGTATCACCGCGCCGTGTCTGCACGTGAACAAGTATTAGTATGGGAATTGTTTAAACGTACTACTTAAAAAATAATCAATACTTATATTTTAAATTCTGACGTTATACATAAGAAATAACTTTTCCACAGAGAATTTCACAGTGAATACATAAATGTATATGCGCAAAACATATCTATCTATTTAATTATATATAATATGTATATATGCAGGTACACATATTAATACATACCGGTAGGCCTACATGTGCTGGATATAATAGAATAGTTATATTTGAGGTAAGTGTTAGCATTGTAACTGTTGTAGACATATAACGGTATTATTTAAATTTGTTAACGTTACTTATGTTACTTATGCTACTTATGTTACTTATGCCACCTACCAGACGAGAGGTCAGTGGTGTAGTGTTCGCTGGTCAGCTTGATGTCGGTCACCTGACAAACCATGTCGAATCCCGATTTGTCAGGCCCCGAGCACGGAGGGCTTCCACTTGCCCGGTTCGCGGAGAGTCTTAGCAGTTTGTTGCCATCTCACGACAAACGACTTAATTCCCGCGTACTCCTTAGGCCTTCGATGTGGATTTTAGAGCAGTTTTGCTACCTGTCAGTACTCAGATGGTGTGGCCAGGTAAACCTCACCTTCCAATAAGGTAATATACAGGTAGATAGCACGGGTCCGATAGCACAAGCCGATCAAAGTCGGCTGAGTTGAAGTTCCTTTAAGAGCAGTCTCGGCAACACCCACACGCGTTTAGCGTCAGAAAGACGGGAAACCACGACAATGTCATAAATTATGAAACGAAACCATATTTAGATAACAAGACCATTACAGTTTCCCTTGAATATATCCATTTCAATAATATATTAATGCGAGAACAACATGCTAGCTGACTATTGTCTTATATACAGTTTAGATAGTTTGTATGAATAGTGTATAATGTATATCGTAGCATAGCTATATTCGACAAGTACCATATTAAAATATTCATATAGAATAACCGTTCAAAATTAACGTTATTCTAGCTTTCGGAAGAGATAAACTATTAATAATGCAATGGTTTCAGCTTATAGTGATATTTCATGCCTCGTAGATCTCTAGAAATTTTCTTAATCGATTTCTAGAGTACTCTCTTAGTTTATTATTGATTGCATCAAATGCTTATAGAATCTACACACATTATGCTTGTATTGTTACCAACTCGACAGATGTCTTATATGTGCATATTGCTGAAGCGAAGTCGCACAAACATCTATATACATAGCCAGTTCGGGCAACATTCAACAATAATTATGTTTGAAATTAATACTAGGAACATATCACTTACCAGTTTTATAATATTTCCTTATTATGCTCAGCGTCTGTATCAGTTTGCAATATTGGGGTCGATTTCGGATTGCAATATGTCGTACTAAGAATAAGATAAGTAAACGCCCTCAAGACGTTTTGTTTATGCAATCAGCATATTTTGATATTTGAATAACTTCCAACTCTTCATTTACGGACTATGAATATAAATATATAAATACGTGAAGACAATTCAGGGAATCACGTGTAAAAACTATTCTTTTAAAATCTACGTTGCCATGGTGACGGAGTATATATCGAGGAATGTAAATTTCACAAGAAATGTTCAACGTATTGTACATTAAATGTTATTCAATGTCCGTAAATGCATGATTTTTTTGCCGTTTACAATACAACTCGTGGAGAACCCTGACATGTCATGAGATCCAATTTGTTGTAGTGAGATTTGAGAGGATTGTGTACTTTATCTACAAATTAGATACTAAACTAATGTAAATTACCCAAGAACGAGTAAGAAGAATGTATTCAGAAACAAATGGCGCGAAAGTAATGTAGCCATGAACACTAGTATGTCCTATAATCTTACATTTATGATTGCTATAATAAAGATGTCCAGTAATTTGGCTGAACTTAAGACATACTGCGCAAAGTGGTTTTAGCTTTACGGGCGTAAGCACATCAATACTATAAGAACTTGGTATTGAAATGGCACTGTTAATGGCAGTTGAGCTTGCTGGAATTAGCTCCCCTGAACTGCCAGTAAGCAAGGCTTGTTTTGGCGTCTAGAGGTTGACTGGCGCGACGAGTTCGGGAGACTGGTTTGCCCGTGCTTGCAGTTACTCCAAATCAAATCAGAAGAACAAAAATCGATCGTTGGGTTTTCACTCCAAGTCTTGAAACCTTCATGGCGGCGATTCTACCTGTTTCTGTCCGCTATGTTAATATACAGCTGTCACTCACATTAACGGTCCATTTATATTGCGGCTTACATCACGCCTTGTAAGCCTGAACACTTAAATGCATGTATACACATATTATTGATTTTAATGTTTTGACTTGGGAAATGTATACATACAACTTGCGTACATTCTCATATGCACAGGTAATATCTTTAAAAGCATACAATTACGTAATAGCACACATATACATGCATACAACATAAATATACATCGTGCACACATACAAACACAAATAATTCACATTGAACTTTGCTGCACTTCCCAATTGCCGCATTATTATTGTGTATGTGAGAGTAAATTCTTTAACAATTACAACTATCATATATAATATCAATACGCCACGATAAACGAGTATCTCGCACTATTTGGATTTGGGGCCCACACCGAAATACGTGGAACTACTTTGAACACATGGCGGAAAAGCCCCCCAAGTAAAACACTGTCTTGGAACCGTTTGTTTTCCAAGGAGTATTGCATTTCAGCCTGTGCGTATAATATTTGATAGCAACGAATCGTCAGAATTTCCTCCAGTCATGCCCCCACTGTTAGAATAAACCCCACAGAACACATGCATTGGGGAAGCAGCTTGTACGAAGACCTTGGTGAATGTTCCCCATCAATTCGTTCTCAAAGCAATATAACTGAATTTCAATTAATAATTTATTTATTTTTAATCTTGCACAAAAATAAATATGGTGCAGACTACTAAATCATAATATTATTAATTAACAGTATGAATGATTTCCGCATTTGAAATTTCCGTACATGGTATGGATGGTAATTCATTGAAACAAGATTAGCACTTGTTTATGTACATTTGTCCGACGTACACTGAAATATTTACATAGTCTGATTAACGTGTTTAAGAATTTCACCGGCTCTTCAGATAGATTATAATGAGCCAATACACGTAAGTTTATCAAACAGTGTTTTTGCATTGCTGAGGTAGCCTGGAACACCTGTCGCCTAGACCCCACACCGGGCGTTTGTATTCACGACTGGAGCAGACGACACAGTGTCAACATTTGCCTAGTAATTAGGCAGATCTAATTACGGGGAGTATTGAGCGAGTGCGAACACACGTGCACGAGAGTTGTACACAAAAACATGCCGCTTACCTTGGTTTGGCGAGTCTGTCACAGTGTTTGTCACTGATGAAGGTGCAGATGAATCTATCGACTCTTCGTCGTTCCTCTCTTGAAGATAGAGTAAAGCCAGTGTGCACAAACCAAACGCTCAACTCAAGCAACTCCAAAGCGTTTTGGCCTGCTTGACGATTGCAGAAATACTCGCTCCTCCACACGAGTTGCTGCATCGTTCGTATATATTTCGAGATCATCGTAAAGTCAGATCTAGGGAGAGCGTGACGTCACAGAGCACGGTGCTTGACGTCACCATCTTTCAATGCACATTCCTGGTAATTGGAACCGTAGAGACGAGCGTCCTCATTGGTTCTGCCGGTCTGAACTCTACGGTTGGTTAATATGCTACAGCGTCAGAAGTCGGTCGTGAAGGAGCTGTGACGTCACGGTGATGTCTGACGCAGTCTCGCAGATTGGACTCTAAAGATAGACCAGAAACAAGAACCGTTAGCCACAATGCAGTATCGATCAATATGTAGCTCGAAGACAGCAACGAAGAACTCGATGGGTGTTTATCATAATGTCTCCATTGTGTTCATGCACGCTATTTTACGTACTTTGTAATCTTACTTTCGCAAAGATTTTGCTCTATATTTAGCGGGTTCTGCCAATAATAGTGGGGAATCAGTGACTTTGATTGCTGGGCAAGAGGCCTGGTTATTGATCCCCTACTTAGGTCGCAATCTGCCAAGGATGGGGGTACGCCGAATTGGGATTCCCGGACGCGCGATATATATAGATTGATAGCGTTTGTTTTATGAGACGCTGGATCTCGCGCGGTGGAATTGGGTCAAGAATTGGGTGTGATCTTGTACAAAGGAATAGTTTCCTCGCTTGTCTTCAATCAAATACAATATATTAATGCTCAAGGGAATGAGGAAAATACCCGTACTTATTAGAATAAGCAAAATGGATATATCTGTACTGCGGCGCTAACAGTAGGGACACCTAAAACGGGATATTAACTTGCTTTCATAAATATTGATGAATGCATATTTCCATCCAGAAATAATGAAATATGATTATATTATGTCCGGAATTATTCTGTGCACTGTTAATAGAGCTTTGGTTTTGTAATGCGAATTTTCACAGAAGTATTCATTTTCAGTAAACGCTACTTGCGATACAATATGAAACGAACGACAGAAACTATGACTAAACAATGATCCCTATCTATTGAGATAATTTCAACAAAACATTATCCAACTTCTGATTGAGTTTCGCGGCTGTCGCAATTACAGTGTCTGCATAAACAGCTTAGAGGTTATACAATCTTAAATAAATGCTAAATGAAATGCAATCGAAACAGTAACAAAAATCGTAAGAAAACCGTCATGAGAACACAAATATTGTCAGAGAGATGACATTCAGGATTGTCATATTTTATCACATGCCAGTGATGAAAAGCAAATAATAATACAAGTATATACTAGTAACTATTATGCTTTCCTATTCAGCTAGTGCATATATAACGTAAATACCTTCAACACAGTATACTGATATTGTATGCGGTGTGCGTGTGTATAAAACAGATGTGTCGGTTATGGCGGCTCGGAATATCTAATAATGGAGTAAATCAGTGATGTTGAATTAGGTTTTTCCCTCATCATATACATTATACTTGACTGTCGCCTTGTTCTTCAAGTAAATACCCTAGGTGACCAGGCTTTCAAGCAAGAGCATTTCCGTTAAGTAATAGCCTTCTTAGTGTGTACTCGTTGACACCGATCTGGATACATGGTCTGAACGTGTACAGTCTTGCTCGCTGTAGCCTGCAATAGATTCGTTGCCTAATGTCTTGGCAAAACCTATAAGTAACCCTTGAAGAGAAAGCAAACCGCCCTATTTGAACGACATCCAACCTTCCAGACAATAGGAGAGCAATTTCACTTTTTGTTAAGCTTGCTTAGGATACATCCAAGTACAGAGTTCCAAGTTCGATGGAGCCGAATGACCATGTTCCTCTTTCATGTGCTGCATATGTTGGGCATTGGTGGACTCCGGGAGTAATTAAGGCTACAGGATGTGGATGGAAGGAGACTTCAAAGCTCTCGGCCCATACAACTTATTGTTTCCATTTTATGTCAATTTTGGACAATGGCGGGAAAGGTATCCCTACAGGTCTACCAACTACAGAGGGACACGCGAAGTCGAAGATTTTGCTGGTGTTGGAAATCATCTTGAAACGATGGATATCTACATACAGATGAACTCGATTTTTGAACGCGATCGTCCTCAGTGCACTACGGTGGCGTCGCCGAGACGCTGAAAGCGATGAAGGGGGAGGTCGGGAGGGGTGCCCATCTTCATCATGAACGCCGGGAATGAGGATCGTGTACGCCACCTCTTTGTGGCCTCCCAGGTGATTGCCTACAGTCGGGCCACCTATTCCAGCAGTCCTCATGGGAACTCCATACCAGTAATGAGTCAAATGTGTTACGGGGAGAAAAACAAACCCCTCTTCTGGATCAGCATTTGCCCATCACCGCGCTATTCCATGAAACCTGTGATAGATTTATATTATGAAAACCTTTATAGAGTGAGGTATGGTACGTAACCGAATGGTAAAAACGACCTTATATCATTGCACCCAATTTTCTGCAACTTGCAAGCTTTTACCAACGTGCATTCTTGACCCAAGTCGACAAAATATACGCCCTTCCGAGTGTTCGCGTCACCTATCAGACTGAGTTCATCTCTATACAATATGAAAGAACAGGAAATAGACACTAATATCAATTGGCTCGAAGTCCGAGGTGGGTGTCTGGCGATAGGAAGTAGTCACTTCCATCCCGTTCTTCGAGTGTCCTCGTTACGAAAATGTAGAATTACCCATCAGAGGCTTGACAGGTGCCGTTCCCAGAGCCGGGGCGTAGAGAGAAGGGTGGGTATTGTGAGGGGGGGGGGGGGATACCGTATGACTTTGCTGGAAAATACGTCTAGCAATTCACACTGAAACTGCGTTTTTCTTCTCTTTGGGTGTCTCCAGTTTCCAATGTTGTTTTTCCAATAGGAGTGATCGGGGCGTGAGACCAGTTTCCTTGTTGATCTTCCAAACTATCGGGTGTCTTGTTTTTGTTTGATTCCTTGCGACAGTCTTATGTATTGTTACCAGACCTCCATAATTGCTTTAAGACGAGAGCCGGGGTATTCGTGGAGCATCTTGTCATACTTATTGCCATAACCCCATCGGGAGCCGGACATAAGGTAACAATACCAGTTTCTATACCTGCCAACAATATGCCTTATGCATAATCCTGTAACAGAAACCATTACATATGATAGAATGTAGAAATTCAACTCAGCGTGCAATATGAGTTTGTGTATTTGTATAAAGTTCTAGATGGGATTCGGACACTCAAGAATACCAACACTGTGAAAAATACCACATCAATAATTCACGGTAAAATGTTGACATTCATATATATTTCTTCTAAATGTAAACCTTGAAGAATTGGTCCCCTATCAAATGTCAATGCAGTGATGTTCACGTGTATGTGTTGTCAGACCTTCTATTTTCCTTAGCCGTGTCTGCTACTTCGACTCAGGAAATCATGGTAGATCTTCCACATGGTAAAATATTCGTGAAATAGACGCGAAATTGAAATCGGATGATACTGTGAGAGAGACAGAAGAGAACGATTATCTGCATTTTCAAGCACATGTCTGATACCCCAAAACGGGTAGTCTAGCGAGACAATGGAAGCTACTCAAATTGTACAGCACGTGCTAGACGGAGGATCCCGCTCGCAGTGCGCGTGCAGAACGGGATTGGGGCTAATGAAACAATAATGATAAATCTTGAACACCCCATTCACACCTGGACCTGTCAGTGTTTGTTGAATCTGCGAGCGGGCAGACCACCAAACTAGACATAAATATACAGAGATGTTGCGTTTATTTTGCTTATGCCCAGCTAGAAGGATGTTTTGCGTTCTCCCCAAAACATTTCAGCCAGATGAGTTTGCGCGAGGGGGGAATCCACGACGATCTAGGAAAAACTGGAGGGCTGCCATATTGAAGAAACAATGCCACAAATCTGATTCAATAATCGTTGAAATTGCCAGCATCTTTGGCGTGCTAGCGAAAATTTTATTCACGTGAACAGACGAGAGTTTAGCGGTCTTCACGTGTGTGGTGGCACTTGGTCGCATCCGCCAAAATGTCCACCCTTGATTCCGCACTACCGGCTGCGTGGTTTCATGTTTTGGACGTGTTATTTCTTGATTTGAAGATATGCATTGGGGTTTAAAGAATGTTTGATCCGACGCAGTCAACGAAATAAGAGGATGCCATTTCCTGAATCTCTTAGATTGAACCCGCCAGTGTGAGGTCGAATGGTATGCTTTGGAAAACAAGGGGAAATCAGGAAGCTTATTACATTGCATTGTCAGAAAGTCAAACGTAAGCAATAAATAAAAATAGACTAAAACGGACATGATTGCGCAATTTGAATCTAGGACCAAATTACATTGAACAAGAACCAGTCCAAGATGGAAGCCGATCGTGGGTAATTAGTGGATGTTCCTAGCCCGATCCATATAAGGTAATAAGGCCGCGTATAATTCCCAAATAGGCCTGGTGTGTATGCAGTCCCACGCAATGATCACCTGTCGCATCCAAGTGTGTCATGAGACCGCTAACAAGGTCACAGCTCTGACGCGAGCCTCGCCGAGTTGGATCAATAGTCTGACGTCACGCCGGTGGCCCGGTGCCCCAGCAATCAATCCTGATCATGCGCACTCCATCACGTTGCGTGATTTTCGGCTGCGCGATCGATATCTCGTGTGCTGATTAACGCTGTGACGTAGAAAGCGACGGAATTGTTCGGGCTCTGAAGAATAACGCCTTAGATGGGAACAACATTGGTGACGTAAGAGCGACGATGACGATGTGCCGCCGAGGATCTCCTAACGCTTCCGAAATACTACAGGAAGAATCCTGTTTCCCCAAACATCGGCTATGTATGCCAACAGTTAAACTGAATGCAATCAACGATGCATCAAAATTTGTATTTGCACTTTAATTAAATCACAGTACCTGTGGGGGTTAGAATATTGTATTTCGTATGTGTTACTGCATTTGTGAATAGATATACACTGATATACACCGTCTTGCAGGCATGTTACATGTATTGCGTTCTTGAAAACAAAGCAATGTCAGAAGTCTTTACCGATGGCTTGGCAAAACAGTCGCCTGATAATAATTATTATGTTACCATGTATATTCAGAGTTATGGTTCTTTGCTTGTAGAAAACAAATTATCCTTGTGTTTGAAATTATTACCATTGTTCCGTTACTGCATGTAACTGTTGTGTACCTTGATATTTATATAAGACCTCGTAATTCTTCCCCGTGTACAGAATTGATAGATGCATGTAAGTGTTCCTCAAAATGTGATCTTATTGAAACACTTAAGGATCTCCATTTTAACATAGTCCTTCCATAAATGGTCATAATGAAGCATTGTCTGCATTAGGATCTATATAGGGCGAATATAAGACTTCCGCCTGTGAGAAATAACTATCCGGGAGAGTATGTCTTCCAAAATAGGACGGACTGCGTTGCACCCGTCTCGGCAGCATGCTCCGTGACGTCACAGTTTCATCGAGAACGACGTTCCTGGAAATGCCAACTCGGGGACTGTCGTCTTGTCAGATGAGTTCCTGTCGTCACCAACTGACGGTTAACTCCCACGTTGCTGCAGCAGACGACCATGTTTGGACATCGGAGCAGACGACAGGGTGGAGCAATCCAAGATTGGCACTGGGTAAACATATATAAAGGACTGCAGGTTTCCTAGACTTTCATCCTGGTTCTCTGATCACTCATGGTCTCCTGCTATAGCAGGATGTGTCACTCAACTCCCAGAGTGTTGGATGTAGGGGTTAAATCCTTGAACCTTTTCCTTTTCGTAATTTGCAGTCTTAAATATTCAAAATGATGACCTATTTATGCCAGGCCCAAGTATATCACAGCATATGTAATCAGTAACGTACGATCTTCTCATTTTATGTCTCCATAGTGTTATCTTCACATGCTATATCCTCGTGATCTGCTGTCAGTCAAGGTTGGTAAGTATGCAACAATACACTTAGCCATTTTCTGCTGCCCGAGTTCAGATATTAAAGGCATAATACATATATGTTGCAAAGTCCAACCTCTATCCGTTCAACTATGTATGACATTTGTGGCCTAGCAGGACAGATTGTGTCACTAATGAGAACACGTTGACTGGCAGCATAGTGCTCGATATACAGTGAAAGGGAAGAAAACACAGATACTCTTCCTGTTTAAAATTTTAATCTGTGAGATATAATAATCCTGTGAATTATTCCTGCGATGTATTGTTCTCCCAAGAATGATGTCATCGTAACTGCGTAATGGAAAGAATGAGGAAGTTTGTGTACCTCCACCATGTATGGCATAGACATTGATATGTAAACTTAAGTTAACAGTTGACAAACTGAGGAAAGAAAATCCTCTGATGCATAGCAATTTGGTCTATGTTCTCCAACAGTTGGTATTAGAAGCAATAATTTTGAATACATTAATGGCAAAGAACGGATTCGGATAGAGTATGGGACTAGCAGAGATTATCAAATAGTTATATATATATATATATCAGTGTAACCAATATGACCTCTCAAAATCAACAATTGTATACTTACCGACAGTGAATCAACTATTTCCAATAATTCGTTATTGTTATCCAATGTCAAAGTGACCGATACTTCCATGCGAATATGGCACCGATTTACAACAAAATATATCCGCATTGAATTTCTCAGTTATGACACCAACGAAGAACATTATCCATTGTATGCTTAGATATGTACGTGCATGTTCCATGATTCTTAGTCTTTCCGTATGCATGCCATCCCAAATACATTGCACAATACAGGCCATCTTCATTATATCGAGGTGCCTCATTATCAAGACAGGACAAAAAGTAAAGTTAATAGGGAATATATTCAAGTGCATCCAAATGTCGAGTGCGATGTTGAACCGTAGCAGACGACACTAACACTGTCGTCTGACCACAAACATTGGCACTAGGTCTTTCGCATCTGTTGCAAAGCATTGGTAGCTTCTAATTCAGGAAATCGGTTTTCACGTTCAAATAATGTATATATATAGTGTGTGCTGCTTGCGTAAAACGAGGAAAATTTCATTACCGTTCGCGCCATGTTTTGTACCCCAACGTCACGGGTGACGCGCGAGTCGCTAGGGCGACAGGGACAAATCAATACTCTGACGTCATAAGAGTTTCTAAAATGGAATACTCCTCTGCAAGAGAGTTACCATTCAAGTAAAACACGATTGCCAGTGAAACACTGACATTGATCTTTGGCTAATTTCGTCGAGTGGTGGCTTCGTTATAGTCTGCGAAGAGTATTCGTCCTCGGGCAGACCGTGAAATGCCGAGACCCAAAAACGGAAAGAGAAATATGATGCGGACCTCAATGGAGTTGTAAGTTGGATCAAAACCTGTTGAGGACACAGGCATTCCATGGAGGGACATCATTACAATGTATGTGCCTACAGTCAATGACAATACTATCTGCGTTGTGTCCTCAGCGTATGGACCATACTAGAAGCATCAGTAACCTATAGCTTGGAATTGTGTATCGTGCTTCTCCACCACCAACAAACATGTTGCTGCTCATGACCACAGTTATGTCATGGATTTTCAGAGAATGCAACCCTTTCCTGGTGGATTTTGCTGACTGTGTCTAATTATCTATATAGTCGATGCCAATCGTTCTGAACTGAAGTAAATGATAAATATGATAATCAGGTTTCTTATGGAAAGTAAAATGTCAATTTTAATCGTCTATTGGGTTCCGAAGACAATCTTGGCTCTGGGAGAAAAGAAGCATGGATTTCTTCTATATTCAGTATCCAGTCTGGTGCATCTTAATATTTAGAAGCATCCATATTGAAATGTCCCATCTTACATGGTTTTGAGATATATAGGATCTAGTTTAATTCTCCGGACTCTCCATTTAAAATTATCTAATTAATTAAACGATATATTGTTTCTTCGCAGTATAGATACTGCACATCAGTTCCGGGATATCTGCAATATTTGGAAAATATATGAGAAAAGTAATGCAAAAAAGTGCAGAGATGTTGTCATTGGAATTCTATTTAGGAGAGAAACTGTTCCTATAGCAAAGTTCCCGTGATGTTATCGTCGTCAACAAGGTGGGGATTTCATTTAACACCGATGGCCTGGAAGTATTGAATTTGTTAATAACGATTTCCTGTTTCTCATAAACTTCTTCATGGGGATTCTTATTATTAATTCATGACATAGATTGCATTCCACCGCTGAATTATAAGATTATAGTGCAATATCCTCAAACGTTTCTACCATGAATGCCGCTTCACATAAAACAGACATACTTTGGCATACTGTATTTTAATGGGTAGACAGTGAACAACCCCGTAAGTGTAAAACTACCCGTAAGTGTAATAAAATCACCCGTAAGTGTAAAAAATCGTGTACCCGTAAGTCTAAAAGGCATTCTTAACCGAATATATAAAAAGGATTCGCCGCCCCTGGATTGATGAAATGTTACTTAGTTCCATTGGGGGACATTCGTGACATTCGTGACTTATTTCAAGCAAAAATATAGTTTTGCCCAAATCAGGCTCACAATTGCATTTGTAGGCGATGCTAGTGCTATGTAATACTGCAATACTCGTATTTCGGGAACTTACCGACAATAGTACTGAAAAATTATTCCACCAATTTCATCTCCCTGGCCGACATACATTATGAGAGATGACGTTATGAGCATACCGAGAAAAAACATCACTGCTGTCAATATTATTCTCTGTCACGGATCAACATCCACTTGTCGATAGATTAACCAGAGAGACATCGTAATGTGTCGTGAGCTCAATTGTTCTTCTTATGCGGTAATTTGACCAGCTGGTAGAAAAAAAACCACTACCAATGAGAATGCATATCTTGGTTTCTGTGAGGGGATCTGTGTACACAGAAACCTGTGACGACGCAACTTCCGGTGCGGCCGCCATGGGTGTCTTTGGATAGAAAATAAATATATTTCTCGATGACTAAAAAGTCTGAAAAAAAATCTCGCATGTCGGGGAAAGATTGTTCATTCAGAATATGCATTAACCCCGATAGTGACCATTATTCCCTATGCATGTATGATCTTGCTTCTTTAACGAATTACTACATCCTTCACACGGAAGTTCCTCCGTTAGTGTATTAAAGGCATAAAGATTAAGTTGTCGTTTTGGACCGAATTGGAGTTAAAAATGCAAAGTGCATTCACTTAACATATATATTATCGCTTTTGTACCTCCAAATATCTTTTCACCGCTGTAGTGTAGGTAAAATACTATTGCATTTTACATATCCGGTAAGACCCGAATAATCAGGTGGTAATGTACTGTAATATCTCAATTTTCTATAGTCTAATAGTTTAAGAGGATAACTCTAATCATTGAACTTAATCGTAATAACTTTTCACGACTACTGGTACCACTAAAGCTACGTAACTAAACAATTTTTTTTAATAAAATATGAAAATATTGAAAACCAGTGGGATACGCGGAAAATGTAGCTGGTTACCCAATATACTTGGGTATATACACATCAATATACATCAATTAATAATCTATTATTTTTGGGACTTTTTTTTAATTATTGACCACGAATGCGAATGTCATCGAACTTTTGCAGTCATCATACATGTCACCATCTACCGATAGCTGGTATTATTCTGCATCATCATATTACTGTGGAGCGAAGAAAGTTCAAGCGGATTGCCCTCTGGGGCACATAATGCACGCATGAATCATTAGGTTCACATATAAAAGTATAACTTACTAGGAAATTAATTTTAAACTTCTATAAATACAAACTTTTTAGATTGAAGTTTTCCCGGTTCTATTGCAAAACAGTATCCACACAACCCTCCACTGAGCATTTACCTCGTGTGTACTTTAATGTATGATTCCAGCATTGTAGCCCAAGGACAGGGCTGATCAAAGATTTTAAGACGACGTTACGCCCAGTTGTTATGAATCATACAGTTTAGGCGTAATGCTGCATTTAGAATTACCGTATTAATGTCCATATTTCAATCACATATTAATATTAGCTGGACTGCCAAGTCTTGGGTGTACAGTGCCTCCAAAGAGGCCTAAATGGATATAATGGACCTCTATGTATGTTTTCCCAAAAATATAATAAGGAATGACATTTTTATACAGTATTCTGTTTGGTTGAAATAGTCGATCCTGAACTAGTTCATCCAAAGAAAAATACAATAATTAGCAGATGTGTCAGATATTTACACACACAGCAAGAAACAGTCGTTCAAAGTTGATAACAGATTCCATTTAAGAAAATGCGAACACTTCATAGCAGACCCTTCCCGTGAAGTCGACAGAGTGGTTAAGCGCTGGTACAGTGTATACAGAAGGTATGGGAGTATTGATCAGCTAGATGGGTGGACAGTTGCCAGTCTCTACTTTACATTAATGGCTTCTGTGCATAGCCTCAATCGAACTCAGGTGACGTCAATGAAGACGTCACAAGACCTGGAAATAGCCTCCCACTATTATTAATTATATTATATAACAAGGTCGCGTTTCTGCTAGAATGATGTACACATCTGAAACAGGTTGGCTATAGGTGTGATTACAACTAGAAATTCAAAGCATGGAATAGCATCAATGGCCTGTAGATCTCAATCAAAACTGCCTCAATACTAATCCAAAATGGCTCTTTATAAACGTAGCACCAATCCATAGTTTCATAGCACATAATTATATAGGTGTTTTTGCGATCGTTTATCAATGGTTGGAGTTAGTCTAGTAGTCTGTTAAAATGTTATCACGTTTCAACAAATAATTATACATAATTATCATATAAAGAAGGCAAATTAATGTCTATGAATGTCCATGTTTGATCACACTGCCACATACATGCACATGTACAAATAATTGTGTTGTTCACGCATTGCATAATATTTCGGCAAATAGCCTCTCTCTCTCTCTCTCTTTCTCTCTCTCTCTGTGTGTGTGTGTGTGTGTGTGTGTGTGTCCGTCCGTGCCTCTGTATCTGGGTGCGCGTGTGTATATATGTGCCCGTGCCACTGTGCGTGTGTATGTGTGCGCGTGTGCGTGTGTGTAGTTATCGTGTGTGCTTGTCAGATCATACTAGGGCGACCTCCACATCTGTCAATCATAAAGAACCAAAATACCATCTTCCATCGTTCCCTGAGGGGGACTTGCTCTCACAGCTGCCCAGATTCGAGTTGCGTTAGTCCGCCATTCCAAGTCTCTGGTCGCTTTGAAGCTCTCCAACACGGATGTTGCTACATAACTACTGCATGCCACGGCATTGTCTTACCATGGATTTTGAAAATAAAAAATACGGATCCCTTTTCTCGTCCTTGTTTTTCTTGGGCAACTAGGTTCTCCAGTCCGGATCATTCTACCGGAAGCTACCGGATTTAAAAACCCATGTCTTGTTGACCGGGTTGTTAATATGATATAGGTCTTTATATGAAACACATTGCGTGAAGTATCAAACAAATAAGAACTATTGCTTATATTGAGACAGTGACGAGCGTTAGAACAAAAACACATCATTTGTGGTTAGTTTTTATGTGTTCAATGTTTGTTTTACTTTGCCGTTTGTGTTCAGGCATAATCAATACCAATGGCTTTCAGAGAGAGCTGCGTGGAGTTCTCTATTTAAGTATACATGTATAATGCATACCATATACTTGAAGTGTTGGATTAATTAATTCGTACTAACAGTTTATCTCAAGTCGCAATTCGACAAGTGTTAGTTGTTCTTTTGTGAGGTTCTTTTACAGGGAGGGTTCACGGGGTACTTCCTATATGTACTGTGGGAAACTACGGATGTGCAGTCGTGTTATAATCGTGTACCTCTCCAGACGAAGGGGCGCCGTGGAATGTAGGCCTGCACACTTGTAGGTTCCAAGCCACTGTTGACAAGACTTTTGCAGCTAGATGGCAGGCTTAATTCTTTTATTGATCTAGTACATAAAGCTACTCCTATTCAACCAATCTACATTTAAGGTTTTCACTGATATAATATGTCAACTGCTTCCAAATACCTGATCATCATTATGTTTTTCTTATACAATATGTAGTGAACGTATTTGTTTAATGATCTTGTCAACAAACTTTGTTTAAAGTTTACAATGCATACATCATGGGAGAAATGTTCATAAGTAGGTACCACTTGCGGGGATGGTTGAAATGGAAAATTTGCCATTGTCGAATTTCACTAACACACACAAATTTCAAAACACCATATATTTTTCTCCATTGTAACACATTCGACGCCAAAGTTCATTTTACGGAGGAACTCTTTCTTGCTAGTGCGAATGATGGTGGCGATTGAAGATTGAAATGGGTGTTACGTCATCTATCGGCGCCCAAGTTAGCGCGCAGCCTTAAAACGACAACTGCGATACGGTTGAATGAAGTCATCTGTAGTGACGTCATTGGCGTTTGTAGATACTTGACCTTTTGATGACATATCTATCTAGGCAAGACCTTGGAAGAACTCGATACAGCCACTGTAAACCTATTTATTGAGTTCATGGGTTAGGCTAGTCATGAATAACTCTGACGAAAATGTTCTAGTCAGATGCAATGTGAGAGAGAAACAACGTCAATGCGGCGTGTGGAACCATTTGGACTAATATTGGAGG
>JAUTBT010006334.1:0-26281 GCA_032361225.1 Lepetodrilus schrolli
TCCTATCAATATCGCGTCAGAAAGGTAACTTTCGCGAACATTGATGCCGGGCCCCTGGGGCGGGATTTGAACCTGGATCCTTTGGCTCCTAAGTCTGACTGTTTTACCACTGCGCTACCACCCGCCCCCTCCTAATACAGAAGGTCAAGACAACCCAAAACAGGAACTGTTCTGCCAATCTTAAGGCGCCGATACAGTCAATAACAGGCAATATTACCTGGCATTGGAAGAATACGAGTCTCAGGTACCAGATGGGTCGATAGCAGAAGTATTGAAAACTTGTCAGAAATGTAGCCAAGCAGTTAAAGCAAAATTCAATATTTAGTCAGTGACAATCCAAATTGCTCCATCCAATTACAGACTGAAAGCAAACCAAGAAAATCCTTGAAGAAGGCAGAATAGAAGGTTACCAGGCAGATTAGCAGTCTGGGTATTTCAGATCCTGGTAATAAGTCACGCCTCAAGTGAAGTATGTACCTTCACTGTACCTTCCTTGTACCCAGGTGACCCAGTTCAGAGGCAGACCAATAAAATAAAGTTAACTGCTCGCAGAGGGAAGAATTGCATACTTCAATCATGGAGTTGTCAAGTCTGTGGTCTGAAGTAGCATCCTCATGGAGTTGAGAATGCTTTACTACATGGCAGAAGTAGTAGCAGCAGCAATGTTCCTAGATACACAGAGTCAACGAGGATTATATCCGACGATTTAATCTCTATTGATCATATTGATAGTGATCACCTGTCTGTAGCCTGTGTAGGGTCCCATTTCACAAAAATTATACTACGGTAGTCATACCACCCATGAGCATATATGGGATTTTATTTTGTTTTGTTTTTTAATTGGGGTTTAGATCTGCCTTCAAGATTCTTTCACGGCTTTTCAGTTTTAGGGCATCTGTAGTGCTGATGTAAAACTGCGAGTAAAGGCTGGTACTGATTGACCACAAATGAATAACTGCATTGCCACTCTACAGACAGCGCATCCTATTAATATCTTCTTTTTTTTTGGTATTGGGGGTTTTAACTCGCTTTCAAGATTCTTTCACTTGTATCACGACTTGTCAGTTTAGGGCAGGAGGAAACCCCCAACATCCGTAGCGCTGAATGTTGCAGTAAACCTGCGAGCACCGGCTGGTACTGACAAGACCAAGGATGATAACTGCATTGCCACTCTACAGACATCGCATCCTATCAATATCGTGTTGGAAAAGTAACTTTCGCGAACATTGATGCCGGGCCCCCCGGGGCGGGATTTAAACCTGGAACCTTTGGCTCCGAAGTCCAACTGTTCTACCACTGTACTACCACCCGCCCGGGCTGGTACTGATTGACCACAAATGAATAACTGCATTGCCACTCTACAGACAGCGCATCCTATCAATATCACGTCAGAAAAGTAATTTTCGCAAACATTGATGCCATCATCCCAGGCGGGATATGAACCTGGAACCTTTGGCTCTGGTCCATTGCGCTACCATCCGCCCATATATGGAGTTAGGACTCGAATAAAGGTATGATCGTTCTGTGGAATAGGGACATGGGCAAGATACACAATTTTAGAATACCTGTATGCATCAACATCAATATTACTGATAGTAGTCGCACGTCAGGAGGGAATAAATATCACATGGCCAACGTTTACCTATAGGAACAATTTGTAAATGATTAATACCAATACTGAGCCCTGCACGTGTCAATGGACGTAAGGACACTGGCTAAAAGCGGACCCATTCTCATAACGTTTGAAAACACAAGTAATCCGGATATTTGTAACAAGATTGTCAAGAATGGCAGACACATCTTCGGCAACGAAATGCTGTTCTATGTCAGGCAGGTGCAACATTGATTTCTGCAGGATAATGCATTTCCACTTGTTTGCCCAGGCCTGGGATAGCCGTGTACACTTAGTGTGCTCTACTTGCAGTCTACATTAAAATTTCATAACGGTTAATACGCATACAAGCAAAATTCAAACGCCCCAATCAAATCATTCTAAAGGGCCAATACTAATACAATTATCTCGTCCGAAGGAAATAGTTTGCGGAGATAATAGAAGGGAGATAATAGAAGGGAGATATACGGGTGATTGAGTACAGAGCTTCGGTGATGCGTGACTAATGGCTGCCTACATGCACAAACATAGTCACACGATGTCATCTGCTTTGTGGTACGTTGTTTAATCTACTACTTATACAGCAACGTGCCCAGCAAATAAATGTTTCTTTTCAAAAATCTGCAGTACAGGAATACTGTGTATAGTTAGATCTGGATGTCTTCACATTACACTAGTTGTCTTCAATTTTTATTCAGCGGAAAATTCTAATCAGCGGCTCCCGATGTAAGTAGGAAAAGATATATCAATGGTGGAAAGACTTAAGAGCAAACAGAAATTTAGCTTATGTAATACCTATATCCTTACAGTACAGACAAACATGCACAATGTATTCTTATTTTACTGCATGGAACAAAACATACTACAGTCAAACTATAGTATTATTTTTTTAAATGTTATTCTATTTTATATTTCTATAGTATTGGCAAGTTTACTATAGTATTAGTATAGTATTGTGATATAATTAGTTGTCTCTATATACAATTGTGACATTGGCAACTATTGTAAAAAAAAATTATCAATATAAAAACAAACTCATTATTAGTTAAATGGCTAATAAAGTGATTAAAATTTCTCTTCAAATACATTTGGAACATCTGTAACATTGCATTGGGAGAAGACTATAGAACATAGCTCCTAATTAACAGTGCATTACCAACTGTTACACCAAGCAATGGGAGTGCATAACGGGAGAGCATAATGGGAGTGCATAACGTATTCACCACCACTGTAATATTATCACGAAATCAATATTTACTGCACTAGTAAAATTTAAAATATTTTTTGCAAACATTCTACAATTTAGTTAAGTCAACACTTACATGTACCAGAGCATTCTGGGTATGTAGCCTGGTGTTAATGTTATAAAGAGGTGGATGGAGGGTGGGTATAAGGTGGATGGGGGATGGTGGTCCCGGGGCGGTGTGTGGCGGGGGCAATACCCTCCAATGGCCTTGTTTCCCTGCTAGGTGCACCACTGATAAAGAGGCTGGTGCAAGCAGCTGATCAATACCACTACTGTCTTGCAAGGGCATGATTCCAGGCTGCTCCATTACAAGGGAGACAACTTGATCTTTGCTCTAGAAAGATTCTCAGTTTAGTAGGTCAACCACCACAATGTGGCATCTGAAATTTCAGTTAGCAATCAATCAATTGTCTATAAATGGTGCAGTTTGCATGTATTGATGAATTTAGGCCCGAGCAATATAGACATTTGGTTTACATGTGGTTTGTTTTGCATCAATGATACTTTTGCAAAATGTTCAACATGAATTCCGAGATTGTTCCCTAATCTGATAAAATATGATAAATTATGTCGTATCAAAATTTGAGAAAGTTGGATTATTTGTTGCAATATTGTGTCATTTTATACAATGCTATCTCCAGGTCATAAAACGTAGCTTAGGATTACCTTTAAACTACCATTGCCACAAATCACTCAAATAATTACATCCAATGCTCTATATAGGAAATCAGTATACTAGTAATATAATAATAATTTGTGCGCTACATTGGGCATCTCGAATAATAATTACAATCAGTGCTCTATATAGTGCACCTCAGAGAGCCTCTGACAGGAAGGAGGTTAAGTCAACCGAACAACAAATATTCACTTTAGTCCCGTGTTCATGTTTACCAATATTTGATGGGTCTGTTGGTTGGATTGGGGTTTAGAGACACTTTCAATATTCTTTTCCTCTTAGCACGGCTGGCATGCTTGAACTAGGTTGGATTTCCACCAGCTGTTGGTGCTTGTTCACGTAATATCCCGCCGCAGTTAAAACAGGGATTTACCAGACTGGGAGCTGACCAGGCCTTGCTTCACTATTTTAATGCTGAGCACCAAGCAGGGGAATAATAAGTGTCCTCTCTTAACATCTCTTGGTTTGACATTCACAGGGCCGACACTCACAACTGCATTGCAAAGGTGGTGGTCATTTTAACAATAGACTTGCTACATGTTGACCAGTGACTTGTGACTTGCTAGAAGCTGACCAGTGACTTGCTACATGTTGACCAGTGACTTGCTACATGACCAGTGACTTGCTACATGTTGACCAGTGACTTTCTACATGTTGACCAGTGACTTGCTACATGTTGACAAGTGACTTGCTACATATTGACCAGTGACTTGCCAGATGTTGACCAGTGACTTGCTACAAGCTGACCAATGCCTTGCTACATGTTGGCCAGTGACTTGCTACATGTTGACCAGTGACTTGCTACATGCTGACAAGTGACTTGCCACATGCTGACCAGTGACTTGCCACATGTTGACCAGTGACTTGCTACATGTTGACCAGTGACTTGCGACATGACAACCAGTTATTTACTATATGCCGAGCAGAAACTTGTTGCTACAAGTTAGGTAAACCCCCCCACCCCCCAAATACAATTGATTTTGGACCTTGATAATCGATGATTCTGCCAACTCTAGGATGGCCAACAGACAGCCAGGCAGAATCCATCAACGTAACACTGCTGCTACTAACTATCCATGTATTGACTTTCTGCATTTAATTAACGTGGCTTCATCAGAATGAGGCTGGGGTTGTATAACAGAAATAATGGTGATAATTCTCATACAGAATCGGTGGTTCGACTACCCTCGCATTGACCCGAGCATATTAAACAGACCATTGCAGAAACGAAAAACATTTTAACCTGAAACCTTTAATTAATTTAACACAAAAGGCCAGTGTAGATTATTATTAAGAAGAGAACTGGAATCAGACATGCCACAATGAAAATATGAAAACTACTTTATTAAATTCTAAATTGGACCTTGGACCTATGTCCATAATATGATGCATTTTTGTTTTAAGTATATTGTTATTGTTATTTTAAATGTGCAATAATATTGTCTTCATAAAAGTCATTGATATATACACAAATGATAGAGGCTCACTGTGCTTCAATGCAGTATACTAATATTAACTATTAACAACATATTTCTGTGTGGACAGCTGTCAAAAAGGTTGTTGTGACATCAGCAGTATGTTATATATCTACATTTTGATGTACAGGTAGGTTCATCTCATAAAAGAAATCCTGGTATTTCAATTTCCTGCTGCAAGACAGTGAGTGAGTGATTTATTGTTTTACGTCACAGCGGGAATCGTTCACCCACACGTGACGAGTGCAAGACAGCCACACCTTCTACCCAATAAAGACGCCCAAACAAACCCTTTATTTTGTAATTACAGAACAGGAAAAGTTCGTCGTCCCTATCACGTGGAGAGCTCGTCCCTATCACGTGGAGTACTTTAATACTCTGATAAAGTACATTTTTACAAATGTAAAACCTGGGCTTTAATACAGGATATTACACAATGTCCTATTAATATCAACTTTATGTCCCGAGTGTAATAATTTTATGCACGAGCTTCAGCTTCGTGTAATATCCTATTTATTGCCCCCGATGTAATTTAAATAGTTTTTTTAGTTTTTTTATTTATTTATTTTTTATTAGGGTTTTAAGTCACTTTCAAGATTCTTTCACTTATATCACATCTTGTCAGTTTATGACAGGAGGAAACCCACAACATCTGTTGCGCTGAATGTTGCAGTAAACCTGCGAGCATCGGCTGATACTGACAAGACCAAGGATGTGATAACTGCATTGCCACGCTACAGACATTGCATCCTATCAATAAATAGTACTAAGAGTACCTAGCATCAAAATTGAACAAAGGTAATCAGATTCTATGCCGAGATAGGCATGCTTGTGACGTAACCTCTATGACATCACAATGCATATACAACATCAATTGATTGTCAGCAGTGTTGGTATGTATCGTTTCAATAAGACAACTTGAAACATGCTGGGATAATAAAGATAGAGAATGAGTAAGAGAACTTTATCAGTGAAAAAAGATAATGTTCCTTGTATATGTGCTCAGCTTCGCCTCTCATGTGCTCAAACAAACTACCTTCATATAGTGACTATTATACACCGATAAAGTACTCTTAATACAGTGACTATTATACATCTATAAAGTACTCTTAATAAAGTGACTATTATACATCGATAAAGTACTCTTTATACAGTGACTATTATACACTGATAAAGTACTCTTTATACAGTGACTATTATACATCAATAAAGTACTCTTTATACAGTAACTATTATACACTGATAAAGTCCTCCTAATCATTCTCTAACTGATATATCTGCTGCTGACATTAAAATTACTAGTTGAAATTGACATTTTATTTAATTTTATTGACAAATAATTTTTTATTAAAACAGTAATACATATTTTGAAAATACTAGCAAAATATTTACAAATTGTTTCTTGAAGTGTCAATAAAATGACCAGATTGCATTTTCGATACAATTTATTGAAGTCTCCACTCAATACAGGTCCTTATTAAGAGCCAATCACAGTTCAACATTTATTTCAGGATCACATTAGAAGGCAAAAATAAAGCCCAATCAAATAGCACTCTCATGATGGAAATTCACACAGGCGTGAAATGCTATTTAAGAATTTCTATGCACGTAGATTACCAACTCAATTCGACACACACTAATCCTAAGCAAAGTATTAACGCAGTCCAATAATCCAATACTAAACACAAGGTGTGGGCATCATTATCCACCTAACACAGTATTCTACGGCCGTTCTGGACAATCGACTCAAAGATTCGTGTTTCTGCGGCAGGCGGGCGAGCACACATTGCAGCGGTATCGACAAGAAATCAATACCGGGAGCCATCGGCATGAATGTTGATCGACCTCCCAGCAAAGACTGTGTGTGCTTACTGTACAGCAGTGAGGGAGATCTGACACACGACGCAGTAACAAATGTACGTAGTCTGTGCAATGACGATTCTTATTATGAGGATCAGCATTACTAAAACAAAATCCTGTCACAGGGAATAATTTCCGACAAACAACTAACACTGCGTACAAACCTCCGATTCTGCGGTTCTTCGCTTGACCTTGTGCTTGACCGGACGTCGTGTGTGTTGCAGTCCCCCAGGCTGATGTTGTTGTCGATGACCACAGGTCTTGTCGTGACATGCTGTCCGCAACACTGGCCGATCTGACTTTTGTTTGGATGCATCAGTCTTCTGAATAACTGGCTTTGCTCTATGAAAGTACAAAAATGTTTTTACAGACAGCACAAAAAGCCATGTGGAAATATTTCTAATAAATGCTGACAGGGAATAAATTAGCTACTGCAAGTCGGTTACACGTCTTGCGTGAACAGTTCCAGTATCTGATGAGCAAAGTTTGATACTGGTACCTGTGATCAAGGCAACATTATATTTGTTATAATCACATTGTAACAGCTGGTCAAACTCAATGAGTATTGCCAGTATCTCGTATGTTATAATGTGAATAAAACTATTGGTTTTAATCCACACAGACAACACATACTTTACCTGAAAATAAATTAATTCAATTTACACCAGCATTTTATTCAACCAGCTACTTATTCCTCAAGCCTGAGTGAGTGAGTGAGAGAGTGAGTTATTATGTTACATAACAGCAGGCATCGTTCACTCATGTCACGTGACGATCTCGGGCATTCGCCTCAGTAGTTAATATCGGTATTTCCATATTTAATTTGTTCACAGTATTTATATTTGATATCAAATCAGTAACTTCTACGATGAAATAGATTAAATCATACTTTTAAAGTATATACAATCGGAACACATATCAACATATCAATTTCCCCCCTCTGTATCAATTTCACAGTAGAAAGTAGAGAATGCTGTCAGAATATTTCGGACTCACAATCGGGACATTTAAGGGAAGATAACTCTAATGTCAATACATTCCAAGTATGTTAATAATGGATAGTGTAAAGGATACTACCTGTACCATTGTGGAAAGAGTCTTAGAAGTACAAAAGCTTCAATCTAGTCCAAAACAGCAATCAATATGCTTTAGATATAAAAGCTATATACCTAACTACTAAACTAGACAGATGGGAAACTGCATGTATAATGGACCATCCTCACATCTTGGAAAGGAAAATATTTAGACAAGATGAACTTATTGTATTGATCAAAGATTCACATCCAACTCCCGAGATCGATGAGAAGGTGCTATTTTTAGCATTGCCTCCATGCACGATTTACATGTACACTAGTAGACATTGACAGAATGGAAACATGTTGTTTCACCGTTCTTCACACATATAAACTATTGCCGTCCCCGACTCTGGCATTAACTTCCTGGCTTTCATGTTAGTGGCAATCTTGCACCTCCAAGTTGCTCACGATTGAGCAAGTATTGTTTATTTGAATTGAGAGTTCATAGCAGTTTTCAACAGTATTTCACTCATATCATGGCTTGTGACTCAATGTGAGGATGACACCTGCAGTACCTGTAGCACCGAGTGTCGTGGAAACCCTGCAAACATGGGTACTGTACTGTCCAGTGTTAGACACTTAGGTTTTCTAACCACTGGCTACCCGGGCCAGTAACTTTTCAAATCTACTGGCCATTTTGAAAATCAGCTGGCCCTGAAGCCAAAAACAAGAATATGAGGGAAAGTGGTAAAAATAGGTTTATTAATTGTGGTCTGATGCCATAGTTACGATCAATGTGTGCTTCGCACAAACGCCGACTACAGACGGTAGCCAGTCAACAATCTGAATAGTTTGCCTGACCTTCTAGATGTTGCCTTGACGGAATTGCACGATCATATCCTAATGATCATATTCAAATCTACTTCTATTTGTTCTTTACCTGTTGTTTAGGCAGTGATTTCATGGATTCTATTAGTATCATCAGCTGATCATTGACAATATATTATTTACGTATCATGAGGACATTTTTTTTTTATATCATGGTCACTTAAAATTTAGCTGGCTGACGGGCCCCGAAGTTCACAAAACTATTGGCCAGACGCGAGTGAGTGATTATGGAGTTTAACGTCGCTGCGGGAATCTTTCACCCATTTGCGACGATTGCGACGTGAAAACAACTGGCAAGGATGATAACTGTATTACCACAGTACAGACAGCGTATCCTATCTTGATCAGATAACTTTTGCGAACACTGATGTTGGGCCCACAGCATAGGATTTGAACCTGGGGCCTTTGGAACCAAAGTCCCAATGTGCCACCATTGCCCTACCACTCGTCCCCATGGTCAGTTTACAAGGTGGGTTCAAACACATGACCCATGGCTCCTATTCGCATGTCTTATAAACAAAAAACACTTGATATTTATTCAAGAACATAATATTTTCAAAAAGCATGACAAGATATTACAAATAGGTAATCTTCATATACTGATGTATTCAGTAAAAGTTGCAGTAAACCTGGGAGCATTGGCTGGTACTGACAAGCCCAAGGATGATAACTGCATTGCCACTCTAGACAGAGCATCCTATCAATATCACATCAGAAAGGTAACTTCCGTGAACATTGCTGCCGGGCCCCCGGGCCGGGATTTGAACCTGGAACCTTTGGTTCCAAAGTCCAACATTCTACCACTGTGCTACCACCCGCTCCTCATGAAATTGATTTTATTGATATCTTCTGTGATTGATAAGCCCCTAAAACTGGCGAGGCGACGGTCATGTCATAAATTGCAATTTTTCAATATAATAGCATACGGTATTGATGTCAAGCAAAACATGAAGCTTACTTGATTTCTGATCTGTGATGAAATCAGATAGTTAGCATTCATGGTCATATCTTCAAATGGCTTCCTACAGGGCATGAATCAATAGTAAGATTCCTAGTTCATCGCTGTTGTCATGGGCACAATCCCTACATCAGATCTGGTTTTGTATAATCTGATAACGTCATAGAATTGTATAATAAATACTGGTGATAATTCAGGACAGTATTTGAATATGTTGAATTCTGTGCAGTACGCTGTTGCTTGTATATGTTGTAAGAGAAAATAAATAAATTGCAATTCTGATTTAGAAACTGCCGAAACACAGGAGTGCTGAAACACATGAGGGTCGAAACACAGGAGTGTCGAAACACAGGAGTGTCGAAACACAGTTTAACGTCAGTGTCGAAACACAGGAACGTCTGCAAGACATTGGCTGCTTAATTGTTGCAGTCTGAAATTGCTTAATGGCTTATATTCACAGATATTTATGCTCATTGTGGACTAGTTCCTACTCTTAGCTACAACTGTAGTTCTATGACTCAATGCACATTCTCTCTTCTGGTTTGTTAAAAATAAATAGTAAATAGTCTTTAGGGAAATTCAAAGCATTGCTGTCTGCTAGACATCGTATTTTGAATGAACTGTTTCGCGAGCGCTGTCAGAATACAATGTTTAGCTTTGAATTTCCCGGCTAGACTATTTACCTTTTTTTTAGATCTAGAATATCTATAATATTTAAAAAATGTAAAGAAAACAACTTTTAAAACTATTCTATCACCGAACCCCTGTGCATAAAATGCATTATTACCTGAATCATCACAAATCAAATGTTTCAGGTAATAATTGAGCGAGTGAATTATTGTTTTACGTCAAAGCTGGAATCTTTCACCCATTCGTGATGATTCAGGTAATAATACATTTTATGCACAGGGGTTCGGTGATAGAATAGTTTTAAAAGTTGTTTCCCTAAAGACTATTTACTATTTATTTTTAACAAACCAGAAGAGAGAACGTGCATTGAGTCATAGAACTAGGATGTTTTATTGCATTTTTTTGGAAATTTCAATAACTTCATTCATAGTTATCAGAGAAATGATTTAATTCAGAGGTATTTATGGTAAGAACTGCTCCCACGGGGAGCATGAAATGGTGCCATTAAGACAACTACAGAGCTTGACAATAAAATAGATATGCACATTTAAAATTTCAGTCGAGTGTTGAGGGACCATCAAATGTCCTCCCTTGTTATAGATATTAGATTGCGAGGCGAGGCTGATCTAAACTGGTAGAATGTCTCTTTTATATTATTATTATTTTTTAAATTTTTTTTAATACTTTTTTTTACATAAATTACTAGAATATCTACAATATTTTTTTAATATTTACATTTATTTTTTTTACTATTCTAATACCAAACTCCTGTGGTTTGACTATGAAATATGTCAACTGAACCCTCTCCCTGCTGGATTAGGCACAGGCACGGCTCTTTAGGGCATCTCCAGTTGCCATCAGCATAGAGGTGGTAATTCTCATCTTGATTAGTCCTACTTAACTATAAGCTGTTTTGATGAAATTTATTTCATAGTTGGTTTCATTAGATGCATTAACTGATAGATTCTGCATGGACCAATCATAATATTGTGTCTTACTACGGCTGCATTATTCACCTATTTCATATTCTTTACTGCATTATTCCCTGTACATTGGCAACTGGTGTGATGCACATTCATGCAGACATCTCTCAAGTACAGCTGCTGTACAGCTCAATGCACTTGCAACATAACGTGAAATTGGCGCATGCTCCCACCCCTTACAAAATACGTGCATTGAATCATATGAATGAAGAAGTCACCTTTTTCACCTACTACATTAAAGTGACTAAACAAATGTGGCAAATATAGTGTGGTTTTACCTATGCCATTATTATTATTGGTCATAAGTAATACATAGAGCTATATTTTCAAGAATCTGTGCTTCCAGACATGACATGAATTGAAATGCAAACCCATCGAAATAAATCCTTTTACCTGTCGATGATAAACAATCGATTGTTTTGAAAATATGTATGGAGCCTATGTTTCTCATTTTCATATTATTTTAAATATTTATGAGCCTCCTTTGGATTCCCCTCGATGTTAGACACGTGGTTAGAAGAGTATGCTGTAATGCATTAGTCCTCGGCCAGAAGGTTGACAGCCACGCACAGTATTCAAATTTCAGAAGGTGACATCAATGTTAGAACTACTGTGCAACATGTGTATTGACAGAATGACCAAGCATTTCACACATATTTCTATATAAATATAATAAATTAAACAAACTGATTTATCGGTAACAGATCATTTGGAAGGAAATCAATCACTGTACGTGGTGTAGGATCATCAGTTCTTTAGGTTTATAAAATATGAATTTTGTATTTGAGTCACTTTAACAAATTATTAGACTAGTACTATTGCTTGATAACTATTGTTCACTAGTCCGACTAGATCTCAAATCAGTATGTTTCGTACACACATTTGTGATAGAGGCCACATGTCAGTTTGTATTCCATATATTTATTTTGAGTAACAACAGCTGATCAACTTATTTTAATTAACTTTGACATGTTGGATAAGAAATAAAATATTCTAACAAGACCGTGGGATGACCACAACATGGTTACCTGCCCTTGATCGAACACGTCTGCTGGAAATAAGAAAAGTCTTTGGCATACAAAACAACAGTAGATACACGTATCATTCATAAGAAATATTCAAATAGTTTATTTTGCCAAATATAAAAGTTCGCATAAATTAGTCGGGACAGGAATATAATGTTATGTCGCAACACCATGTCGCTGGATAGTCATGGCGGGCACTCGGCCAATGTTTGATAACTTACGTGTTGAAGACTGGCTCATATTCTGGCATGTATTCTTTCAATACGGTCGGCAGGGTGCATTGTTTTACCGCCGCCATCTACCCTCGTATGTTTTTTTCGGCCCGTGGGAGCAATTCATCACATGAGGAGCGATCAGTTCGGCTGGACGGCCATTGCTAACGGGCACTGAGCCAACATGCTGATGTTGTTTATCAGGTGACCTCACACGAGCCGCTATGGTAACCCGCAACCACGTGCTGGTCACATGGTCAAACATGTTTTGCCGCCATAATGATCGATACCATTCAAGCTCAATCATATCACATCCTACATGTAAATATATACATAAATATGGACATGATGTGTTTAAACCAATCAAAGTCCCAGATGTATTTTGTAAAGTTGTAAAACTATGCAATTCCCAATCATTTCGACATTTTAACACGTAATATTTACGCATTAGGCCTGCATGTTCTCCCATATGTGCAATTATCAGCCGGTTATAAGATAATAATAATAATAATAATAAATTCCAGTATCTGCATATGGAATAGACTATCTTCTAGGCTTACAGCTAGCATGGCTACCACTTGCATAAATGACAGAACTTCTGCCGTCTTCTTTGAGCTGTACGTTATTCTAACAGAATGACTCGAGATCGACACGACACGCATATGTGTTAAAATGTAGTTAAACATGATAAACCATTAAAAAAATATATAACTGTATTAGATGATCTATATCATATTTTACTCTTATTAAAACGAAAATCTGTCACCGTTAAATTTTTAATTATCGGCTACTTTATACGGCGCAGTCACATTATTACTGATGGAGATTGCGCTCGATTTTATACTTTAAAATGCGCTCTCACATTGAAGCCCTAATATAATTACTAGATGTGATCAATTTCAATCTTCCTTGTTCATTTGTGTTCAAAATTGCCAAGTTAACCCAGACAAATTATACATGAAAAATCGCTATTTTCAATTTTCAAAGATATGATCCTTGACTTAGCGATTGATTGGTGGGGAGGCAGTGATAGACCGTCGCAGATTACTGGTGGATGTCATCCTCTGAAACATATGACCTTGTGCAATAAGAACCCCATTAATTTTCAGCTGTCATGTCAGGATGAATATTAATTTAAAAGGTCATTGATTTGAGCCAATCAGAGAGCTTCCTCGTAGCGTTTATTATCTTATATCGGGTATGACAACTTTCTAGAAGACTATTCAATATACTAATTCGTCTATTTTGGGATGATACATATCCGGTATTTCAGAACTGGGTTTCGTTTAAGGGTATTTATTTCCCAGTGCCTTTGACGGAACATAGTGTCTTTGCCTCAAGGATGGGTCGATGTTTAGGCATACGTCAGGGCCCCTTTATGCATTGCTCATTAATAGCGTGAATAAATAGCAGTTGGATGCTCCGTCCACCCTTTGACCTATATACTCCAACGTCCTAGGCTACAATCGCTGTATGTCAGAGTAAATAAATATACTTTGCATGAACTCTGTTTGATGAACAAAAACGCTCCAAGAGAAGGGTCAGTTATACAAACTTTAATAGCAACTGTTCAGATGATAGCTTCCATTTGCAGTTGTTTACCATGGTTAAGGGTGACCATCCCTTGTCTTAAGAATAAATACCCCCATTTTCAAAGTCAAAGGACTTGATATTTTTTTTTTTTTAGCTAAACGTTAGATCGATCGATCTATCTACGCCACGATTCAGGAGATCTGGGTTTTGTTTTTCAATTATTAATTTAAATATTGTGTTATTTTATTTTATTTTTACTATAATTATCACCAACAATACAAACATGCCCCATAATGCGAACTTTTACAGACAGGGGAAATTATAGATCGGACGGAGGATAATACCGTACGACATCGAACAAATAATTGTGTAGCCAAGGATGGCGACTATTACTTAAAGGCATACATTATCGGGTTTGTTTACATATTATATGGTCAAACGCATCAATATGTACATTTGATGTCTTCACAAGTATGTTGGATAACCAGCTAGATTTTTCACATATCCCACTATTTTTCAATATTATCATATTTTATTATTTTTTTATATTTATAGTTATGTGGCTTTATTGGTACCAGTAGTCGTGAAAGGTTAAATGATTAGAGTTATCCCCCTTAGCCTATTAGACTATGGCAAATTTAGATATTGCCTTTCCTACAGCAGTGAAAAAAATAGTTGAATGTTGAGATGCAGTAAAGCTCAAGGGAAGTAATCTGTAAACCTTTACGGACGCTTCACTAGGATAGTGATGTTTCAATATTTATTGATTTATCGTATGAAAGTTTATCTATAAACCTAATAAACAAAATTGAAAATAGTAAAATAGAATGGGTCATATGTATATTCATTCTAAGGCAAGTTTTTTTTAAAGTAGCTTTCGGTATATTAAGATAGCATCTAACGTACTAGTTTATGTATTTCATTATGAAAGGCTAACTCATAAAATAATGTTATACTAAATAACGCCTGGGACTGAAGACATTACGGGGAAATACATTTAAATGTGAGGGTTGTTGGTAACTTGGTAGCTCACGTATGAATCAAACACAGTTTCGAGATACATCATAATGGCTTCAAACAATTATTGTAGAAAACGATTGCTACCCCTTGTAAATTTGTGAATGGACATAAAAACAAACGCTGAGTTGTTGAATATCACAGTCTTTGGAACTCCATTTATTTTGAACCTGGTAGTAAACTGCAACAGAAACATAATAGTGCCACGCATAATGCAGGTCTCGAGCTCAAATTATAATATGTACATACTTTCAATTTCACACAAATATTGAAAAGGAATACAATATTGCTACCTTAGGTAAAGCTTAAAGGTATTGCAAGAAACACCGTTAGAACGAACACATTACTGCTGAATAATCATCCGGTATGACGCATGTTAGGGCACTAATTTCATTATTATTATTATTATTATTATTATTGTTGTTGTTTTACGTCGCAGCGGGAATATTTCACCCATAGGCGACGACACTAATTTAATTGAAAGTAGGCTTATTAATAGATATAAAATGTACAAGTACACAGCATAAATGCAAAATGTTTTGCTAGTTACATATAGGGAACGTATACATAAACGTTAGTTACGCGCCATCACGCGAAATACACATTGCAACCTGCTTGTTATCCTGTCTGTACACATAGTGGAACATATACAGCGTGCTTAGCCAACGTGCGGTGATACACTAGTTTGTAACAGTACGGCTTCAGCCCGGCAAACACACAACGTTATATGACGTTATTAATATAACGTTGTGTCAGCGTTATATTATAACGTTTATCGACGTTATATTATAACGTTGTATCAACGTTATATTATAACGTTACCGACGTTATATTATAACGTTGTATCAACGTTATAACGTTATTATAAATTGTTTACGTTATTACAAATTGTAATAACGTTATATAACGTTGTGTGTTTGCAGGGTGGTGATACCCATCTATATTCACACCAAACACGCCAGTCACGTACATCTCAAATATATCTGGACTCAATGCTTTTCAGTTGGAGACTGGTATTGAACGTACATTCCTAGCCTCGTACTATCACAAAGAAGTCACTAAATATACGTTAGCAACCAGTAATATCAATAAGCAAGTATTTAAGCTACATGTATATAAACAGAACCATCAACTTGGACAGTCCTCGTCAAAAAACATATAATATAGGTATTAATTAGTCCAAAATACATAAAAGTCCACCTTTGTGTAATCTGGTTCTATGCATGAAGCAAATGTTATAATATTATACTCAACAACATAAATTAAGAGCCAGCAGATATTTTGTGAGGAAGCTGTGTCCCTAATTTCGGAACTCGGCTTAAGGAATTTGGAGCCGTTCTCCCTCCAATGTGCCTGAACGTTCTTGGTACCGGGCGCCTGGCGCCTGTAGACGGTTGGAAATTCTTAGTTGTAAACATAACATAAAGCTAAATTTATGTGTTCAAATAGCCTACTAGCCCTTAGTTAATTTTCTTGAGTATAGTTAATCAAGCTCATTTGGGTCCACAACGACCTAAACCATAGGGCCATTGGTTCCATGCATAATAGACATGATTCCATTTCCAATACCTTCCCACATTTTCTTGAAGAAGCCAAACAGCCTGGTGAAGACTCCCGAGTTGGTGTTCTCCATCTCGCGTCGCAGCTCGTGTCTCCTGGCCTGCTGGTTCCTCTTGAAGTCTTCCAGAGCGGCGTCCTGTTGCTGAATGTACTTTTGCCTCATCGTCCTCTTATCCAGCTCGATCTTCTCCATGGAGAACCGCAGCTTCTTGGCCTCTTCTATCAGTCTCTCGTTCTCTCTTCTATCCGCTGCGGCGGTCTCCTCGCGTCTTATCGCCACGCTCTCGGACCATGCAGATTCGTCCATCACGCTGGCATGTTGCGCGCTTGCCGCGAAAGCCGTGGCACCAGGCTCGTGGAAACTGGCTCCTTGAACGGCAACTGGACTTGGCGTGACGCCAACGGGATCTCTGACTTCAATGTCCTTACTTCCAACTGCTCCAAAGCTATAAGTTGTGTTGCTTTTCAAATCTGTAGGAGAAGTGCTTGTATTGACCGTCATGGATCCGTTCATACTCTGGACGTAGCCGCCAGCCGCCATGATACCAGATCCAGGAGTAGTAGCTGGTTTCAGACTCTTCTTCACGTCGTGTTCAGACACTGGCATAAAACCTGTACTTCCCGTCACCTGCATCCACCCGTCGTCTCGCTCACCCAGCCCCAGTTCTGTCATAACTCCTTTCATAGACTCCAGGTTTCTCGTCTTCTCTTCGTCTTTACGTCTCAGTTCCAGTTCCACCTCTTCTCGCAGTCGAGTCAATTCGCGCTGCATCTTCTCGCGGCTGTTCTTCAGTTGGACCTCCTCCTGCTCTGAAATGAAACGCTCCACCTGCTCGTACATCTCGTTAGTATAGTGTCCGCCGCCGTTAGCCTTGACTGTGGCGTCCACCATCTCCAGCAGCTCTTTCACGTCCTATACACAGTCAAAAGAAACATTTTGAAGACTCACACACAATTATATGTCCATAGAGCTTTCTGTATAAGCTGCCCTGCCCTCTAGTTGATTTAATGCTTTAAGTCTTTGCAGGAGTATTTCTCTAAGTTATAAACTGGGAGCTTTCCAAAGGAAGAATAAACTGGGAACTTTCCAAAGGAAGAAATCCTTTAGAGAGTATAAATATTGGACCCTTAATTGGATTTTGGCACCATACAAATGTGAACAGAACTGTTATGAATTATTATTATTATTATTATATTAGTCTAACAAAAGACATATTTATCCGAGCTATTACTACTAGTATACGCTGTTAATAATAATAATAATTATTGGCACAGCGACTTTGGTTGAAACAGGCTACAATGGCATCAACATGGTCGTACTTACTGCCGCCTCTAGATTTGCACGGATTCATTATACAAGCCTCCAAAGTAAACCTAACTGGTCCTAACAGGAAGTACTAGAGAGGGCTTTAGATCTGCCCTCCATCACCGTGAGTAGATTCCACTATACCACCCTCTCTTCCGTTGCGTACATGCACCGTGAACCCTGCAACGTATTTATACAGATTCAGATTCAAAATAATACCTGGTCTCTCTCCTCCTGCGTGCCTCTGTTGTCTATGGCAAGGTATCTGTGCTGACACGCCTGGAGGAGTTCCCCGAGGTCCGGAGGGACATTCTGGACGTAGGTCTTCAAAGTGGTGCCCTCGTACTTCAGGTCGTCCTTGCGTGTGAACAGCACGATCAGATAATTCAGCATCTCCTTCCCGAAGATGTTGATGAAGTGTTGCACGGTCGTCTTCTCTTCTTCCGTAAATCTGTCCGCACGGATGATCAGCACAAAGGCGTGTGGTCCAGGGGAGGTCATCCCGATGCACTTGACGACTTCGCGGGTTATCTGCTCATTGGTCAAGTTCGTGTCGAACAGGCCGGGAGTGTCTATTATCTGGATTTCCCTGTCGAATCTGTTTCCCCAGGCAAGCTGGCATTTCCTAGTGATGGAGGTTCCACTGGCACTGGACTTGAAGGCTTCGTCTTTGAGGATGTTATTCCCAGTACTGCTTTTACCGACTCCAGTTTTCCCGATGAGGACAATTCTGATCTCTTTGTCAAGGAAGGACCAGCCATTCGGTACGCCTTTGTCAGTCAGTCCTGAAGGAAAACGATCTGGCTATTATCCAATGTTCATTTGAGAATGTGTAACTAACCCTTTCATCCTTGGTCTTGTCAGTACCAGCCGGTGCTCGCATGTTTGCTGCAACATTCAGCGCTACGTATGTTGCGGGTTTCGTCCTGCCCTAAACTAACAAGTCGTGATATAAGTGAAAGAATCTTGAAAGCGTCTAAAAACCCCAATAAAAAATAAAATAAAAAATAAAAAAATTAAAATAAAATATTTAATAAACGAATATTTAGTCATATACTTAGAATATTTAATCATTCCTCTGTGGTAGCTATTGCGAAAAATAGTTTTGATGCGATTCAAATTATACTTTTATTGCTAGGTTTCGAATAACATTGACATACCGTATATACAGTAGATAGATTTACTTCTTAGAATAATAAACAACTCATTTTATATAAAGTAAAATATATAGAGAATATTTTGTTGTACTGTTTTTGTACAAAGGTTACAATGAATGATTATTACCGTTCTCAAGCGAGTTCATACACATGGCTGCATCAACATGTTCAGGCTCCGACATTGGGGACACGGCAACCTGCTCTGGGTCCGACATCGGCGACTCGTCACGTTCAGTGAAAGCAGTCCCATTGACAAATGTGGGCGTCATCGGCTCCGGCAACTTGGCAATGCACTGCATTCCGATCACGGACGTCTCGATCTCGGCGGCCTGTGATGACGTCGTTGTTGCCGTGCTTGCAGGAGCTGTTGCCACGTGTCCACCAGTGAGAATGTCTTCTGGAACTTTGTTATACATTTCCGGTGGACGGTACCCAGACAGGGGGTACGTCTGTTCGGCGTCGTAGTCGCTGAGAGGTCGTTGAGTGTGTGGAATATCGGAGAACGTCGGTGGTGTTGCAATGACGTCAGAGGCCGCCGCAGTAGTGTCACCGAAAGTGTCGTCTAGGTGGCGCAGCTCACAAGCTGATTTCTGCCCCTCGCACATCTCGCATTGGTCCAGCAGCTCATGGTTAAGGAATGTACACCTCGCACAAGTCCAGGCTGAAGCACGGAAGTGTTAATTATTACAACCCTTCTCTCTTTCTCTCTCTCTCTCTCTCTCTCTCTCTGTACGGTAAAAAAAACCCACACACAGCACACACACAGACACGCACGCACACAGACACACAAACACACACACGTACACACACACAGACACACACAGGCACGCGCACACACACACACAGACACACGCACACACAGAGACGTACACACACGTACACACACGCACACATACACACACATACGCACACGCACTCATGCACACACAGACACACACACACACACACACACGCACACACACACACATAGATATGCCTACGCATTTAAACATTAACATACTTTACATCTATAGTATATACCATGTTATACACGATTAGATCAGTAACGGCATATAATTTTACATCACGGAAACAAATTAATAAATATTGAATGGACCAACCAGCCATCTGGAACTTCTAGTTTCGTTTTAGCTTCTTGGAATCCTGTCAAATAAGAGCACAGTAGTTAAGCTGAAGCACAGGCCTGTGAACAGCACACGTACATGTAATACTATATGTATACTACAAAATATAATGTCATTTATCTCCCAATACTGCGTTATCACTTTTAAAAAACAAATTAGTGGTTTATTTGATTATTCGACCATTGTGATGTCATCGCTACCATTGTGATGTCATCGCATTGCTATGAAGTCACAGTGCAAATGCACAGCAGCCTAAACATTGACTTCACAGTTAAATATTTATGATGTGTCAGTTTTCTTCTTAAATGACTTTAAAATGATATTGGGGGATAAATGGAATCGCACCCTTGTGTCTTGGAATATAAAATATATCAACACTTGGCGATTAAAGTTATTAAAGTAATAACTTTCACGACTCGTGTTGATATATTTGCTATTCCAAGACACTTGGGTGAGATTCTCTATATATGTTTCTATAGATATATGACAATTATTTATTATGATTATTCAGTTATGTGACTGTGTCCTGTTACACGAATACGACCTTTGACACGAATTGCATGCATACAGTATTCAGTATACAGTGTATATGCCCTATACACGTGATCACCGTGCTCTCATGGTATTATGCAAGAGCATTATAATTTATCGGACCTACTGCACAACCAAGGAATTGGAGCGTTTACGTAGTGCGACCTATCAGAAATAACTGCAAGATAACTACACACATTTCATGATACACATACAATCAATACCAGTATACAGCTGTCGTACTTATATAATAGAACATCATAGTATACGGGGGACAATATTTACAGCCTGAGCCTACAGAGTTAGTATAGGCCCGCTATGCACGATCGTATAACTGTAAGAGATCGCTAAGACCTATCATGTCACTGTGACCTGGGCACAATTATAATAGAAATCTAGAAGAGCATTTGACAGAGAAGTAAACATAAGTAATAGTCTACACCTGCCAGAATACGTGACCCTATCACTACTTTCACTTCCGCCTTACCAACATGGCCGACTCATCATAGATCGGACCCAGGGCAGATTGTAAACAATGAACACTGGCGGAGAGATCGTGTGACAACTATGTATATATCTGACAACTCTGTATATATCTGACAACAGTGTACACGATGTACAGTGGTATTTGTACGTACGGACTTACAGTGTACAGAATAGGCGACAGTACAGACGTGTATAAAGTGACAGAGACCGCGGTACAAACCTTGCCGATGTCGATGTTTCTTCGCAATGTATATAGAAATAAGCCTGACTGGCAATGCTCACCGACGAAACACGGGGAATCCCCTTCCTGCTGACTATGACTCATATACACGCTGCATCTTCCACATTTCTGAGGATTTTCATCGGTTTTGTGCAGTGGCAAGTTGCAACACAATTTTTGATGTATACAATCCTTACGTTTTCGGGATCATTTATACTTTTTAAGACAAGCTTTCAAATAATGGCAATTTATCAATATTGTTTGTATTCCTTATACATATATTATCTACCATGTTGCAATAGACATATATCAGACTATGTGTAGCCTATGTATGTTTCAAACGTATCAACGTTAATTCATGTATTAGATAAAGAAATATAAAATATGAAGTGGTAAACATCATATAATATATGGATGGATAACACATGGTTAGCTGTCTGTCTAAAATGCATATCTTTCGTGTTTTTTTAATTTTTAATTTTAATTTTTTTAATTGGGGTTTAGAGTCGCTTTCAAGAATCTTTCACTTATATCACGAATATCTCTCTACAGGATCAGCGATTAACACATTTATCTTTCGTGGATAAATGTGTTAATCGATGATTCTGTAGAGAGACTAACTATAATGCACGTGAGGTCAATAATAAAGTATACATCTTCAGGAAACCGTACCTATAATATTATGTGATTTGAAAGCAAAAGGTTTGTCCAATATGTAATAAAGCAAATTACATGTATGACCAGCTGAGATGATATAATGAATTAAACTATTCATGATATATCAGATGGTCATTGTATTACTACTACGCATACTAGTAATATTGTGTATGAATATCTAGGTAAATATAGCTGTCTACTCAACTGAACATAAAGATAAATCCATTGACCCGGAAGCGGTCACCCGCTGGTTGCTCGGCGACGTGTAATCATGCAAGATGGCGGACCAGTAGTTATGGGCGGGGAGCAGTAGTTAGCAATAGGAGATATTCAGCTGGTACTCACATATCACAATGCCGGGAAAGAAAAAGGGAAAAGGGAAAAAGAAAGGGAAGAAATCTGGAAAGAAATCTCACACCCCGGACACCCCTGTAGACCCTCTCCGACCAGATTATGTCCCTCCACCCCTCAAACCTGGCGAGAAGGTAGGTGACGCTGCACGCAGCATGGTGAAGCATTTCTGGTGTAACGTGTAACTTACATCTCTTTATTCACAAAGGAATGCCGTACGTACACAAAGAATGCGATGTGCCCCATGTCTAATACCTCACACTGGTCCAACATTGCTAGTTGATATGTACAACACATCGTCGATATTGTAGTAATCTGATCACGTATGCAATGGATGTGTATAAATATATTGTAAATCCACATGTGTAATCGGATTTACTCCGTTGAATTAATGGATATGGAGTGGCATGCATTGCATGCGTACGTGTATACTCGCGTGCTATTGTTAGTTTAATCATGGTATATTACAGCATATAGACATGTTATAACACGCATACACAACGATGGACACCCGCATACGCACACACACACACACACACACACACACACACTCGCACACACTCACACACACACACACTCACACACACACGCACTCACACACATTCACACACATACACTCACACACGCACCACATACACACACATACACACACACACACTCACACACACACACACTCACACACACACACACTCGCACTCACACACATACACTCACACACACATACACCACAGGCACACACACACATACACTCACACACACACCACATACACACACATACACTCACACACACTCACACACACTCACACACACTCACACACACACACACACTCGCACTCACACACACATACACTCATACACACATACACCACAGACACACACACACACATACACTCACACACACACATCACAGACACACACACACACATACACACACACACACATACACACACACAAACACACACACACACACATACGTTTAAACAATGATTTCAAAGTATAGCTTCACATACGTGTACTCATAATTATAATTATCATTAACTTCCTTAATCCTTATGAACATTTAATGGGCCTATACTAATTCTCGATCAAGTTTCTCTCCTTAAACAGTTACTTCTATCGTTGTCTCCCTGGCACAGCTGATCAAGCTTCTGACGTCCCACCCAGTGGACGAGAAGGAGATTCACGGTCACAAGGTGTCCACCAGAATCCTAGAGCAGCTGACAGCCCAGGAGATCAGAGACCTCAGAGTAGTCTTCGAGACCTTCGACATCAACAATAGCGGGTGGGTAGTCTTTTAAACATTCGACATCAACGACAGAAGGTGATTGACCATTCCTTGTTTTCTCTGTGTTGTCACTGTATATTATGTCAGTCACTTTCAAGATAATTTCGCTCATATCACGGCTTCTTAGTTTACGGCAGGATAGAAAACCTTCCACACCTGTGTCGTTTAGTGTTGTATTGCAGTATTTACACGATAACCGTTTGGCATAGTACGGACGAACCAGGACTGATAACTGCAATGCGTAAATGTATATGTATGATATATATTTATTTTTTAACTTCATACCTGGTTGATGATGTCTGAAAATATAATTTGAATATTTAAAAATAATACTCGAATATAATTACTGGTGCACGGCCGTTTAAATAACTTACTAGTATCAGAACTTACCTCCATTACACACAGGTTCCTAGCACCGCTGGAACTGAAGAAAGCCATGCGTGTGCTCGGATTTAAGATCTCGCGAGAAGAGGCGAGACGAATGATAATGGACATCAGTTTGAAAGGGAGAGCGTAAGTATTTGTATATCAATGAATTATTTTGCGATTTAATTATAGTAATTCAAATAAAGGAAATGTTATATTGTATATTGGAACTGATATAAATGAAGAGGTCGTCGTGTATTGGGAATACTTATATGATTCTTTCTTGCTTATCAGGAAGTTGGACTTCAATGAGTTTCTGGAGGCCATTATTGATAGGCAAGGAGACACGAGAGATGTGTATGAAGAAATAGTCAAAGGTTTTCATATGTTTGATACTGGTAAGCATTGACTATGTTCTTGCCAGTGAACATCATAACATATTATATTGTAGTAAGTACGAATCAATATATGACCACGTTATCTGTATCATGTCTACATGAAGAAGCGACGAAGCCACATTTCTATAAAACGATTCCAGGAGCTAATTATAGTCATCCTCTTCTTATTCTTATTCTTTTTCTTTGTATCTGCCTGTCTCTCTATTATTTAATTCTATATTTTATCCTTATCTTCTTTCGTCGCGAATGGATGAAATATTCCTGCTGCGACATTAAATCTCTCTCTCTCTCTCTCTCTCTCTCTCTCTCTCTCTCTCTCTCTCTCTCTTTTTCGTCGCGTAAGTATGACATTTCTATGATCTGATGTAATGTTCTGAAGGATTTTCGATAAAGCCATTAGAATAACATATTTCGTGCATATAATAATATGCACATGTATTCTTCATGTGGTAACCATTCATACCTAACTCAGATCATGGTAGGTACTTACATTTCAAATAATAATAAGAAGAAAACACACACTTATACACACAACGTATATACCCCTCCCCTCTTTCTCTCTCTTTTTTCGTCGCGTAAGTATGACATTTCTATCTGCCTCTGTAGCTCCGTCTCGCTCTCTCCACCCTCGGACCCAACTCCCCACCTCTCTCTCTCTTTCTCTCTCTTTCTCTCTCTCTCTCTCTCTCTCTCTCTCTCTCTCTCTGTCTCTCTCTCTCATATTTATTTAAAGAACAATATTCATGTGTAAACTTTCACGATTCATGAACAGCCAAATTAACTTCGCTGATTAGCTATATTCAAGTCGCCGTTTGTACGGAATATTAAAACTATAACTTGTTCCCTCTCTCTAGACAAGACCGGGTCCATCTCCATGGACAACTTACGCCAGGCATGTAAAGATGGCGGCATAAAGTTCACCCAGAAGGAGCTACAGGAGATGGTGGAGGAAGCAGACGTAAATGGAGACGGAGTGGTCGACCAGGACGAGTTCATCAGAATAATGCTACAGACGAACCTCTTCTGATCACGCAGATGTGAATAATACCAGTAAAAGTCTGCGACCCACCGGACATCACCGAGCCTGAGCAGGCTTGTTGTGTTCTTCAGGGACATGTGCTTTGTGTGATAGCCACTGTTCCAGGAATTTCTCAGAGCACTGAACATGTCCTGAGGTATGCTTCCGGCGGAAGTTCTTATTACGGTGATGAGTCGAATGCGCATGTGTGGATGTACGCATGGTCGGAACACGGTTCATGTGGAGCAGTGTTGTTAGCGTGGACAGTGATACAGACACAATACTACAAGTAATACTGATCATGAATGCCAGATTTACCACTGGGTGTACCTTGTATAGCTAGCTACAAAACAAATATCCTTGGGCCATGCTTCCAAAATGTATATATCTGATATAGCCTACATTGTGAATAAATGTGACTCCTAATGCATAATTTGTTTTAATAACGTAGGAGATATTAATACCTATAATGTAATGCGATACATTGCAATGTCCACTCCAACGATATTTTGTTAATTTTATAATTATAAAGAGAAAAGAAAGTGATCTTAAATGAATGTGTCCTTATCGTAAATACCGTCACAAGATAATTCTTAATATATCTGTGTACTAGTGGTTCAAATTCCGCCCCGGGGGCCCGGCATCAATGTTCGCGAAAGTTACCTTTCTGACGCGATATTGATAGGATGCG
>JAUTBT010006345.1:0-26278 GCA_032361225.1 Lepetodrilus schrolli
CTATCATTATTTCCCATAATGCGTAGGAATTAAATGCGGCCATAAGCTAAGCGCATTTTTCGCATTAATATCATGCTAATTTCCTGATTTACAGTATTTATTTTTTTTACTAACTAACTGAATTGACCCAGCTAGATTAATATGTTCTACATGTGCATATATAATATTTAGTTGTTTTGGCGTTATACAGGCATATACTAAATATTTAATATTTGTTTTGTTAAACACTGTATTTCTAAATTACTGAAATATCTCAATTCCATGTTGTTTTCATTATATTCCGACGTATTTTCTATAGTTATCAGCTAATGCACACGAATATTCACAACTTTGTAAGTGCCTCGTATTGTAATAAACCAACGAACCAATATATCATAAATTATCATGGTACATCCACAGTAATATTTAAAAAATATACTCGCGAACTATGTTATCTATTACCATTTGTTAATTGTATTTTGATGTAATACAACGCAAATGTCCCTGTCAGTACACGATTATCCTGTCACGAGCAGAGTGTATGAACCTTGAGCTAAATGCTAAATGTAGCTAAATGATATATGTGGTATACATTGTACTAGCTTGAAGATTACATAGCAACTGTATAAGGTCAAAGAGGTGTGCGTCTCTCTCTCTCTCTCTCTCTCTCTCTCTCTCTCTCTCTCTGTATGTATGTGCGTGTGTGTATGTAGCACGTTTTAATACATACTATAAACTCAGTTGGAAATGTATTTATTAAATTTACCAAGGAAATGTCTATGTCGGTACATCTGAACATACGGTATATTCATTTGACTGGATTCTTTAATATGGATTAATTTAACTTTGAACCACCCCATATTACGCAACATTTAAATGGCCGCTGTTGCGTAATTTATAGGCGACATCGGAAAACAACGAAAATCCCCAATTGAAAAATAAGTTTTCTCTTAATTTCCGAAACGAGGACACCTGTCCATGTATTCCCGAGCTAGAACTCAATACGAATTTAGTCGACATCGTTGAGTTATTTGTGTGAATAATGTATCACGATGGCGCACATCAGCTGAATGGTTGCACCACTGTATCTCACTTCCTACAGTTCTCCACGTCTTCCTCCCTTGGTGGTCAATAGGTTTGGAGGAACACCTGAGTCTGTGGGTTCTAGAGTGGGAGATTAGTGTTATAGTTGCACTGCAACGCTATATACATCTGGACCCACACTTACTATACGTATATGTGACATTCGGTGAAGTACAACCAACACCGGTGGTAGCGTAATGGTAGAACGTTGGATTTCGGATCCAAACCTTCCAGGTTCAAATCTAGCCCCGGGAGACGGCATCAATATTCGCGGAAGTTACCTTTCTGACGCCGTATTGATAGGGTGCGCTGTCTGTAGCGTGGCAATTGAGTTACCATCCTTGGTCTGTCCGCCGGTGCTCGCAGGTTTAATGCAACATTCAGCGCTACGGATGTTACGAGTTTTCTCCTGCCCTAAACTGACAAGCCGTGAAATAAGTGAAAGAATCTTGAAAGCTGCTCTATACTCCAATTACAAAATAAAGAAGGTTATGACAACAACCCATGAAGGGTGGCATGATGCAGATGTGTCGTTACTATACCCGAATATGCCGCCCCCAAGATCTACAGCGCTAACTTTCTTTGTTACTCACACCAAAACAATATGTTCTAAAACAGTTACCTATAATGCAGCAGTAAACCTCCAACAACGCACAGAGTTCTGTCTAACGGTGGTTGGCGCGCTCTGCACATGCATATGTTAATAATAATAATAATAATAATAATAATAATAATAAGAAGAAGAAGAAGAAGAAGAAGAAGAAGAAGAATAGGACATTTTTATAGCGTATACTTCCATGGGTAATGCTTGCTCAAACAAAGCGCACACAATAATAATTAAATATTTTTTATTATTATTATTATTATTATTATTATCTGTATTATTATTTTCTGTATTATTATTATAATTATGATTGTCTTCGGTCTGCATTTAATGGGGAACACTCATGTAAAGCATTGATTATGTTAAACTTTTACGTATAACCCCTTCCCTTTACTAATATTTTAACGACATAAGTAAAAATAAAATAAAACCATTCAAAAATAATAATAAATATAGTGAATAAATCAATCCATGATTAGTCTACATAACACTACAAGCAATTCCATCCCAACCCACTACCCAACAAAACCCAACTCCGTCATACATAGACATTTTTACGCACACACACACACACACACACACACACACACACACACACACACACTCACACATACACATACACACACAGACACACACATACACGCACGCACACACACATACAGACACACACAGACACACACATACACACACATACACACACATACACGCACGCACACACATACAGACACACACACATACACACACATACACACACATACACACATACACACGCACATACACACACATACGCACACACATACACACATACATGCACACATACACGTACACATACATGCACACATACACGTACACACACGTGCACGTACATACATTCACACACACGCGTACACAACCCGTACATACATACATACATACATACATACAACAAACATACATACATACACATCCTTTAGAAATATACAATACGATCACTCACATTATGCAATATATATTATTTCATCGTAGACTAGAACGACTGTTACATATGTCGTTCATACATAATCATGACTTGAACAACAGTAATAATGTAAAGAGGGCGCTATGTTTACGTGAATGTGACGAATAGACGCCGTTAATTAGAACTTGCCCTATAACTACGTTAATGACGCGTGCTCTGATTAAATGTCATGTGCAATCAACTCTGGGATCATTACTTCCGGAACGAGCTGCAACCGACCAAGGTCAAGGTTACTTTCAAGGTCACTACTGCAGTGTAGTAACATGTTAAGCCCAACGCACACGGCAAGCAAACAAACGTGTTTAGCTAAACAAAACAAAAACGTGTTTTCGGTGATTTTGTTTGCCGTGTGCGTTGACTGTTTAGGACGTACGCGGCCATCAGCTCTTTCCGTTTATCGAAACAGGAAACATGTTGTTGTTTTTATCTAAACAATTTTGTTTGCAGTGTGCGTTGGGCTTAAAGATAGGGACGTGAAACAAAAACAAAGACGAATAACAGGTGTCGTTTATCTGATTTAAAGGCACAGGACGATGATCAAGGTTATCTCAACCTTTGACTTTCTAAGTAAATCTTCACCGATGTTTCTGAAGACAAACTAGTACAGAAGGCAGGCGACTTGTTAGTAACTGGCCAGGAGACATTCTCCTTAATTTCCAACGTCGACATGGATTTCAGTCGTGGATATTTATGTCGCGCACACATGTTAGAAAACGTTGATAGATATAGTCAAGAATACACAAATCGATGCAGACTCGGACGGACCGTTGTTTGAAGTGGCTTTAGGGTAACTGGGGATGTGACCGACGTCGGAACCAACTTCACATTTAAGACCACACGTTTAATGTACGTGGAACGCTCGCTGCCTATTGTAGAACGGTTACCGAGTTCCTGATGTACTGATGTGCTATATTTGTCTAGCAATGTCTCAGACGATCAAACTCTACGGCCAATGTCACCATCTCCATTGTGCTTTAAGAAAACAGCGCATTGGTGAAAGGAAATAGCCAGATCAGGCAATATATTTCATAATAAATAAGTCCAGTCTGTCTGTATTTTTTGCTAAGGTGATAAAATGCGAAAAGGCTGTATTAGCTCCAATCAATTCCAGAAGAGGGCTGCAGACCAGAGCAGAGAAGGAAGTTTCGTGTTCAATGATGAACTGGCAATGATCAAATCCGCTGCATCTATTCATGGCTGGTTTAATGAAGTGGCCACGTGGTGTAACAATGCGCTACTGTGCCGTTTCACGAATAATGACCTACCAAACAATTCGGATCGACCGAGCGACACCCTCGGATAATGACTCCAACCTAAGTGGAAGGATTACAGAATGTCGGAAATGTGTGGGAAGTATTACGGAAACGGGCGAATGCTAATTAGATACTCAACTTATTACAAATGGAATGTAAACGCTTTCATTGTCAGATATTGGATCTTTATACATACACAATAATTAGACAATCCGAGAGAAATCTGAACAAATATAATGCAGAATTATATTTCTTGAGTTTGAAATTAACAGTAATTTGATTGTAAAAACAACCGGACGCAAATATTGTCATTGATGATACAGGATGCAATACGGATACATTGCATTTAAAAAAATAATCTATTTATCGAAAGCTACAAATATGCATGGCCTCTGTTCGGCGGACCGCTTTCTGATTGTATCGATTATTATATAGCAAGACTTAGCATCTTCATAAAATAACATGAAGCTCTCCTTTAGTGGAATACAGGCTCGCAAAATTCATATAGCTACCTACAACAGGAAGGAGTTTTATTAATGGTCCATGGTCTGAGTTGTCAGGAAGGTGTGGTCAGTGTAGGCATCACGTTACAACCTGGCAATGTGGCAAACTCACATGACACACACTAATGTCTATACACATAACATGCTGTAGGACATTAATTCGCTTTCGAAGCCGTGATGGTAAGTAAAATACTCTTGAAAGCGACTATAAATCCCAAATCGAAAAAGAAATAATGCACTATCTCCATCGGTCCTTCTTTATCGGTTTCTCTCTCACTCTCTCTTTGTCTCTCTCCCTTTATCTCACCGCTTTCTCAATGAATCTATTTACTTCTCTTTCATTCTCAACCATTTATTTATCTTGTGCTCTCTTTCTCACTATATTCCTCACTAGTTCTTCTATCTCTCTCACTCTCTCTCTCTCGCTCTCTCGCTCTCTCACATTATCTCTCTGTTTCTCTATCTCTCGTTCTTTTCTCTCTTGCTGTCATATTTTCTCTCTTTTTCTAGCTCTCTCTCTCCTTTCTCTCTCTGACTCTCATATTTCCTCTCTTTTTCTAGCTCTTTATCTTTCTGTCTCTGTGTGTGTCTCTCTCTCCCTCTCTCTCTCTCTCTCTCCCTCTCTCTCTCTCTCTCCTCCCCTCTGTCCCTCTCCCTAACCACCCTTTCTCCCCTTCCCTCGGCTACATCCACCAACAGTCAGCTACCTCCCCCGTCAGGCACGTCCCACTTGAGCCTATACCCCAAAACATCCCGGTAGCCATAGCACTTTATTAGCACCGAGATCTTGGTCAGAAACTTAATACACCCTTTACAGGACAATACACCAAGAGAGCCTTTGATCTCTTGCTACGACTTTCCCAATTGTAATAGCAATCTTAACTTGACACGACACACGATTCATTTTCCTCCCTTTCCTTCTGTTTCTAGTAATTTATGAGATTCGTCGTCCACTAGTTAGCCTGAGCTTTGGTAATGAACGCAATCCCGGTATCTAAAACCGTATAGTCGAAGTTATATTGGAACCAATAGGCAGACGTTCTCCCGATCTTATATACCACTTTCTTGATTGACTTCTTTACATTCAACACTCGAAATTCTACTCCTGTGAAAGTAAGGGCTAACGTATAATCAGGGTTACCGCTGCTTTGAAAAACCGTCTTGGAAGCATTCCTCGCATGAAGTGGTAGGTACGGTGGTAGATGACAAAGGGGCCCTAGACGTATTCATGTCGCCATTTATTATGCCGGGTCCAAATAGGTCATGAATTGTTTATGCGCCGTGATTGTTTATACGCCATAACATGCGACGTACACAATAATTTAGGCTAGAACTGCAGGATGATCTTTTCGAGAAATGCTGGTCTAGGCCTGGAGGTTGAATTTACTATCAAACCTTTGCTTAATGGCCATTTGTTAAAGAAGCATTTCACACTCTTTCATCGTCAATACAATTGGCTTATCTGTATGCATATGGATGAATGTCATTGATTTTACAATACGTGTTTACGCCTCGGGGTATCGAGATAAACAGACAAAGTATCGACGGGTTGGAGTTCAAAAACTGAAATCTATAAGTTCAAAAACTGAAATAAAGATTTCAATTCAAATTGCTTCGAGGTGGTTCATACAACATATGAAGAAATTAAATAGAGAAAAAAATCAACTTGAAACCTATAGTATAGTAGCTGTAACATTCATCATTATGTAATAGTAAAACTTTTATTATGTGCATCCTCATTCACTGTGAATACACATATATTTGGCAAAATATTATTTATGAAATAATTATGTTTTGATATATTCCTTAATTTACCTTTATACATTTGATAATACGTATTTATTATTATTATTTATGAATTAATTATTATTTTTATTATTATTTATTAATTCATTATTTATCATTATTGTTATTTTATTATTATTATTATTATTATTATTTATTAATTCATTATTATTGTTATTTTATTATTGTTATTATTATTATTTTTATTATTATTATAATTTAACATATGATATAACTAGTGTTTAATTTACAAACAACAGAGCGTGTACATGACGTTGTATTACAATCTGTACCAGTATACAAACGAGGACGGAGGGAAACATGTGATTGTCAGTGTTTGCCACGTAAACGAAGATTTTATATAAATTGTCCAGTTATCTTGAATTACCAATTGATTATTAATATATGATTGTCTGATTATTGTATTCTTGTACCAGCGTGGGTGATGTAGAGAGAAATAAAATACAATCTAAGTATACCGTGGGATTATTAACCGTGATACTAATAACAGGTGATAACAATGACGAATCAATGCCAGATAAACTATATGGTTATATTCGTAACTTTTGTTTAACTATTTGCTAATTATTTGCGTTATTACGTGCGTCATCTTGACGAAAGAGCCAAATGGTGAGCTTTAGGTTATTTTTACGATTGACCTTATAAATTCACGGACAAGGATTGGACAATGAATATCCTCGTTAGGAGGATTATATTAGCACGACCCTTTGCCCGAATTTTGCACATTTATAAAAACATATTTGGTATAATAATGCAATCGTGATATTCTGAGAATTTTTGGATATAAAGTCATTTCAAATTTTGCCCGAGTCGGCGCCATATTGTATTTTACAATGGCTGCCATGAGGCGTCCATGGTTTAATAAAACATACGTTTACTGTCATCATCATCTAGGTCATCATGACATCGTATGTTTATTGACAATAGTTCGATTTGCTGTTTAGTTTATATCCGACCAAACACATTTCCCCTCCGGCGTTTATATTATTTTATTATACTGGTTGTCCTTGTGGACGCACCGCTCTTGATTTTCTCAGTAAGCAGGAAACCAGTATAATTGGTTACCATATACATTGTTGCTAATGCTGACCCGACTACAACCACTTATGATTCGGACACTATCGGAAGGTTCCGTAATGACGTCATGTATCGCCACCAATAGATTATCACGATTCGGAAATGACGATAGGTATGAATACAACATTTTGAAATGTGTTTACCTACATACCGCGTTAACTTTCTACTATGACATTTAAGAAAGTATATATTATATGTAACAACAATGAGCTATTCTTTTGGCAGCAAAATAAAAAAGGTTATATGGCGTTACTTCTATACAAAATGAACGATTCTTGTATGTGTTACATTATATAAACACTAATTTCACTGGTAATATGAATATATAAGATAACAATCAAATTGCTTGGTGGAAGTATGTCAAGGGACCGTATTATTAAATCACGTGCGAATTGAGTGCCATATACCTTAGTTCCGAGAATGGCCGTTACCGAGACCAAGTCCGTAGATATGTATGCCAATTGGAAACCAGTCATCGTAAGTTTGTACTTCCTAAATCAATAGTCTGCTATCTTGACTATTCCATACTCAGATAGGCGTGTCCGTTGCCCATTGATCCCAAATAATCCCCAGACACCTAAATATTTGACTTGAGGGCTATGTTTCGACGTACAAGTATAATTGTTTGTACATTAATCGTACATTGGTTTATGCCAGTATTTTGGTAATACTATAATAATAATAGGAAAGCTAGTATTCATAAAGCGATTATTAAAATTATACAACATAAACACATTATTTTTACCTTTTTGTAGTTTAAACATATTTTAATCAAGCCGAAATGGATAGGCTACCACTTAGATGAAAACTGCTCCAAGAAAAGGGAAAGAAAACACAAGAAGGAAACAGTAAGAATGAAGGAGATACATGTACATATTCTATATAATACATATTTACATAAACATATGAAGTAAATAGTTTTGTTTTTTTAATAACTCTATAATAGTTTCATTTTCAGATACATGCATGTCCTTTTTGTAAAAGGTCTATTTAATATTTTACTATGACAAAAATAAATAAACCTGAATCCCGATATCACCAAATAATTCATATAAAGCTTTGTACAAGAGTAACCAGAGTCTGCTTTCGATGCAGACACTCATGGCGTCATAGACTGATGTTTTATGAAGACTATATGTTCAGATATGTGTACAAAGGTATGGGTGGAGCGGGCTCTTGCCTCAGATGCACACGTGACCTTTGCTCAAGAGATGATACAAACGTGAAATATGATCTAGCCGTGACGAATGTACAACGGTAGTGTTTGTCACGCAATTCATCGCTTTGTTCGCCGTCTTGCATTATACATTGTAACGCAAGCGGGTTATGGCAGACACCGATGTAAAGATTATATTAACTCAAAGTTGTGTTTTTCTTTCCAATGTATGCACTTGATAGAACGGGTAATTTGATAGATAATCAAGTATATAAGATCCATCATGCGATCGGGGCGCAGTACAACAGTCCTAGCTTGTATATAATGCAGGGATAGCGGTTGCCGGCATGGCTGTATTTGTGTACACATTAATAAAGTCATTTTGCCCCGCGTGTTAGAATACACATAACGTCGGTGTAATCCTCTCGTAATACTATAATAATAGTAATAATAATAATAATAATATAATAATAATAATCATCATCATCATAATTATAATAATAATCATTTAAAATTATTATTGTTATTATTATTAATACTGATAATAATAATTCATGCGTTTATTCCCCTAAATTATTATTGTTAAAGTATTTTTGTAGAAAGAAAAATAAACCGAATATCTCACACTTATTTACGTTTTAATTCATTATCAGTTGTACATAAATGTAGTGCTTTACTTTTGGACGATGCAATTTCAAACCAATCAAAATGTTGTGCATAGTCAAAGTAAACAAACAAGAAACTACAGGCCCTAGTTCCACAGAACGATCGTAGCTTCGTGTTAACGTATATGAGTTACGACTCTCGTAACGTTACAATGATTCTGCGGAATAGGCCCCAGGGCGCATATTCTCGAAAAGCTCTTACGATCTTCTTAGAACGTGCGTAACATTTGCATAGCCATACACCATTTTGATTGCTTTGTAAACAATTCTTGTTTATCAACGGCAGATAAAAGGATTTATTTCGATGGGTTTGCATGGTTGTTCATGTCAGAAAGCGGTGATTCTTGCAAATATAGCTATAAATAATTATTACATTTGAGCAATAATAAAAACGGGCTTAGGTAAAACCACACTATATGTGCCACACCCACCACATAGTGTACGTGTCCTTTTAATTGAGGACGTAATTGTGTAATTATGTGTGTAACTTTGTATTTACGATTTCCGCTAAAGGAACTCGTCAGTATGTCAAGACATAGTTCCTGTTCAACAAATGTCGTGGATAACATATGCTCAGTGTGTTTTATACCTCGGAGAATGGCGCACACAGATATCGGAAATGTCGGCGGCAGTACACTTCACAATCATCGGATGTCTCGACGGTGTTAATTACAATCGGTGACGGCTCTGTTGTGCTTTATTCCACTGCACTGCAGTCAATCATGTGTCTCTTAACTATTGCAAAAGATATCCTTATTAATTATTCGCATTGTTACAATACAGAAAGACTCCAGACTCAACGCAATTTAATCGATCGTGACGTACATGTACTGTGCAACGAGTGGTATTTGCCAGGAAACACGATACATACACCTTAATTAAACTTTAATTCACATAGTATACCGGTGCACATATCATGGTAACCGGTTTTATGTAGCCAAACATATGTGTCGGATATTGGAATATTTATCGGGCATATTCTATAGAAACATGTCCAGTTGCTGCCAAAGGATGTAGCCAGTTCCTGAATAATTCTATTTGGATAACACGGGTAGGTGGACACCATAATTAAGTATCCTAATAAATATGGTGTGTTATTGCATGCATGTAGCTTTTATCACTGAAATCGTGGGCTGCTTGACTGCAAGACATTGCTGATATTCTGATTAGATTGCACTACAAACGGGAAGGTAAGAAGAAATTCGATCCTCGTGATCAACTGTGGCCCTATCTCTCCCTCTGCTGTTGCAATAAATGTCACCTGCAGAAATGTTCAGATAGCCATTAAGTTGGCAGTTCCTGAATCCGGAAAGTTTTCAAATAAATATTATTGAAATATAAAAAAAATACAATTAAAACAAAAATAAAAAAAATTTAAAATATATATAAAATAAATAAAAAGTCAATGTCACCCGCGAGGAATATTCATAAACAGTATCAGCCTTGGCTTGTCGACAGTACACGATATCATTAATTCTTACCACGAGTTATCTTCCCCAGTTGTAAGAGGTACATTTAAACCATTGCAGCGTGCAGCATCTCGTGCTGCAGCATTCTCTGAAATACACGACCATTGTCTAAACAACTGTCAGACACTGACCCTGTACAATATAGCGTACGAGTATCTAGAACCCCGGTCTAAAATGAAATATAGACCAAATCCATGCCCTTGGGATTTAGTGTGATATACTTAGCTTTCCTCTAAAACACATCGCCGTTGTATGCTTAACATCCTCAACAACGCATGTGCAGTATATGTTTACCAAGAACTCCGTTTTAAAAGGAATTCCCACGTAGACTAATCCATGCCCATGTTATATCGTGTGGCCGGGCATGTTCAACCACAAGTATTTAAACTTAAGACGAGCTCTCTGATTGGCTGACCTTATACTTATTGTTATTCATCCGCGGCACGCAGGTGAAAACGAAACAAAGTGGTCCGTATTCCTCGGGGCTTTTGACGGATGTTATTATAAATAGGAAATAACTATTGCCATGTGTTTCAGAAGATGCCTTTGCAGTTGTTCAGTTATATTTCATCAGATGATTGCGTTCATATCATATCTCCTCACTATCACACACTTGTAGTAATACTCGCACGGAGCTTGGACACACATTGTTGTAAATAGCACACTGTTCGAAAAGTGCTAAACATGCACTTTCTGTTAATTCGTGAATATGGGACTAAATATGATATGTTTGACAACCACACTGGCCAGACAGAGCACACACACCATGCAGGTTATCGCTTATATACATTGATATTCTGATTAAACCATATGGTAGAGGATGTGTACATTTATATTGCGTAGTATAGAATCGTATACTGTAAATCAAGAAATTAATGCGAGCAGGATATTAATGCTAAAAATGCGACTGGCTTGTGATCGCATTTAATTCCTACGCATTAAATACATTCTGTATTTTAAGACCAAACCGAATAATGTATAAGTCTGTATGCTTCCTTTTGTATTGGTATGTTGTAGTATGTTAAAACACAAAAACATATCAGTTATACTTCTTTCACGTAAGCACAGAAGTATTTAGCCTCACTGCGATGCGGAAATCTGCCTGTCAACATAGAACGCGGTGGATATACCAATCCAGTTACCCGACACTGCGAAATACTGTGTTTGCAACAATGTTGAAAACGAATTGCATTAAACAAAATTAATGTCCATTTTACAATAATATTACGCACTCTCTTTTTAACAAATGTATATCTATTTATAATGCTTTTTATTCTCTTTCACCTTTTGAAAAAATGAAATGGCTAAATTTATTATATATTATTATCAGTTCATTTTTATGTTTGTATTTTTTGGGTTGCTATATCAGTAGTGGGATGAAGCAATGTTTAGTATATTATGAAATCCGATCATAAACTTTCCTTTTGGACACATTTTGTTACTTTCAAATGCTATATAGTAAACCATTCATAGTTTTACTACCGTAGCATTTTATTACATGAAAGTATTTTTTTTATCATTTAATTTAAATTACCAACATACATACATGTTTACTACCGTTGTGCTTGCTATTGAATGGAATAATGCCAAAATAGCTATGGAACTTTTAAAACGGTATTTTGTATTGTGAACTGTTTTTAGTTTCGACGTATTTACCATCATGCAGGCACCATGCATCATCTGAATAAACAGGTTATTTACCATCATGCAGGCACCATGCATCATCTGAATGAACAGGTTATTGCATTATTAGCATCCATCAATAACCCTGGGCAATATGATAATCTAGAACTCCGTTCCGTACTGAGAATACATATAACATAAACCATGATTAAATTCCCGTTGTTTACGAGGATGGTCTCCGTAGTGTAGATACATGTATATCATAACATTTTGGTATTGTCAGATTTGGCAGGGGTCGAATGACCGCTTGACCAGTGCCCACTTCCGGTTCTCCGTAATTAACGTGGTGATCACACTTCAATAGCACCGACACTGGTCTAGAGGCATTGTACACAGTCCTCAATAATGACAGGCAATATAAATCCATAAATACACGCCTCTAAGCACTAATAGTGTATGTATGGGTATATGTGAATGATGATAAATAGGTGGCAATGCTTTTAGTTATGTATTGGAAATATATATAATTCGGTGATGGACAGCAATACAACATTATTATCATAATTATCTGTCCTAACTTAGCAAAATCATCATCGTCATTATCATAATTAATTCAATGAATGCAAAAACCAGAGCAAATACTTTTGATTGTTTACACTAATTTATAATAAACAACACGTATTTAGTACTTCATCAACAGCAACAGCAAGTCCACTGCGCAAATATCGTCCAAATTTTAGCGAATTAGAGTTTCCGGGATTAATTCGAGGATATGTGCCTGCGGTATTTATTATTTTACTGTGGTCAGTCTGAGACAAATAGGTCGAAAATGGCATTGTGGTGACGCGATCAAGTGTATTACATATTAAGTCTATCAGTATTTCAAGTATGTATGTACGAACTTAGTTTACAAACTAGACCTGACCAGACACGATGATACGTGCTGTTGAGTTTTGAATGTATATCATTAGTAAGCTCATTAGTAAGCTCGCTACAATATTTTTTTATTAGGTGTCCTGTTCTATTTTTGAGCGTCATCATTAATTTAGGCGTCTTCTCATGGACACCTAACAAGCGACCTAACTTTTTTTTAAACTGTGAATGCACTTATCGGGGATCACATAACACATTCAATTCTGGGTTAGGAACGTATACTAGGATTGAAGAGCCAAATATCTCGATTAATATCGTCAAACAAGAGTTGTCTGGCGGTGTTATGTGAGCAAATGGATACGGAACCTGGCGACTTGCATAGAATCATTCCCAGGGCTACATACAACCCTGGCCGGTCTCCTAACAGGAGTCAAACATTTGTTTTTAGCTGTGGTCCATCAGATGCCTTTAGGTTTGTTCATGTGGTTTAATACGTCTACTCTTAAGATAATTTGTTGGTTAAACATTATACATATAATTATATAATGATAAATACATTTCTATGAAACCACCAGGGCAATACATTTATTTATTTGGAACAGTTCATGTTAGTTTGGATGTATCTTTAGCGCTTTGCAAATAGGCTTATTATTATATCTAGCTAGTTCTCTCTCTCTCTCTCTCTCTCATTCCCAACGTCTCTGTGTGTGAGCTAGGCCAATAGAAAGAGAGGAAAGAGAGAGAGAGAGAGAGGGGGGGAGAGGGAGAGAGCAATATAGAGAGCGAGATAGAGAGAAAGAAAGAAAAAGAGAGATAGTATTTCATCAAATATTTAAGGAATAGTCAAATAACACTATGACGACATTATGCCGCACATGACACTGCTGTTTGTATATTATGTATTCACATGATCAAGTACTAATGTTATCTCCTGTGGGACTAGCACCTACTCATGCACTATTCACGTCCGACAGTCAGAACAAGAGGATGCTTATGTGTACGTTGTAATATATACATTAGTTATGACAACTACCGATGGAGGCTGGCATCGTGCAGATGTCTCGTTATACACCCGAATATGCCGCCCCAAAGATTTGTCGAAATAATTGCTCTACAGCGATAACTATCTTTGTTATTGACATATCTGACGTAAAATAAAGTTTCTTCTTCTTCTTTTTCTTCTTCTTCTTCTCCTTCTTCTTCTCCTTCTTCTTCTCCTCCTCCTTCTTCTTCTTCCTTCTTCTCCTTCTTCTTCTTCTTCTTCTCCTTCTTCTTCTCCTTCTCCTTCTTCTTCAAATTAACAGAGAATAATATTGTCACTCATGTACGAAACATCGTAACTCTACGGTAGCCTTAACTCCAACATTACCAATTGACGGAGTTACGCCGTGTCTACAGGAGAGCTCAGGGTATCGTTACACGAAGCTTTGTTATGAGACCATAAAATATGATACCATAGCACTCTCGTAATTATATAAGAGCACACTCCCATGTACAAGAGATCGCTACGATACCCAGGATTGCACGTAGCGCTGGCAATACCCCTATGGAAGTCGCCAGGTTCCTTGTCCATTTGTTCACATTATAACGACAGATGACTCTCGTTTAACGACCGACAATAATATTGGGCTCTTCAACCCTAGTGTACGTTCCTAACCCAGCATTGAATTTGTAATATGACCCCCCGATCAGTGCATTTACAGCAAAATAGTTAGGTGTCCTGTTACGTTTCCGGGCTGGGGCACCTAAGTATATACTGTGGATGCTCGCAAATAAACCAGGATACCCGAGGTGAAAGTGTCCTGTCAGGATTTTGTTAGGATTTTGTTAGGATCATGGAAAAGGACATCTAACCTTTTTTTTTGGCTGTGATTATGCAACACCTAACATCTCGTCAATAAGAAAGATAAATCATTGTTTGCAGTGAGTATGATTCTTAGATCTAGATCGATTCCCTCCAGTTGTTTATTCAGATCTCTGTAAACATCTCATTAGAGCACGTATACTAGAATTCCCCCGTTATTAGATCCCGATAGCACGTGGTTAGCGCATCTCTCCGAATTCCCCCGGAAACAAGCGAATAAACACCCCCAGCGGTTCGAAACGTCTTGGTGGCACAAATGCCATCGAGTCTGTAATGTGTGCAATGTTCCAGTGACAAGGTTCTGTCAGCTGCTGACATACTATCCCTGCTGTCATTACCAGACCCCGCCGAATCTATCTCCCAGTACAGTGCCAGTAAACCAATTCAGTGACTTCTACGTGGTCCATGCCACGGCCACGCAGGGCAATCACACTCTAATACAGCTTTAGGAAAACAACATTCTTTCATCTTGTCGTGAACCAATTTCCGTAACAAATTCGTAAATGACATTGAGACGGCTTTGATTTGTATCCAAAAAATAAATTATGTTTGATTTTCTATGACATGTCTCATACAGAGTTCTGAAGGTTGCACAATGCAGTGGCTATAGCTATATTCGCAGGACTTTGTGAACATCAAGGACACTGCAGGTTTATGATTGGAGAAAAACTATTATTATATTATTTGCACATATTTTATATACAATCGCATGTCATGAGAATGGGGGCATACCGGTATTTGAACCACATTTATTTGTTTTACAAAGAACGATTGGTTAGATATGGAGATATACTATCAAAGCATAATAACATTACGAGCAACATCAGTCGGTATCCGAACTAGTTCAATCAAGTGCATTCATTGCGGTTTGGCTTCTTGGTTTATTATACAGCTACGTACTCAGAAACATATACGGGAGAAACGTTGTTTTAGTAATGAAATGAAACACAATTTTGCCGCAAGTACTAGTATTGAGGGGCATGGATGTACGAATATGGTAATAATATAAACTAATTTGAACATCATTATATTCATTGATAACGACCATCTGACTAACCATGGAAAATACACACACGTAGAAAGTCCTCTCAGACAGCTAGCTGGACCTTCGACGTCCAGCTCGGAAATGACTGATCACCGGAGCATAATTAAGACCTTGTTCGTTAACCTCTAAGGTCACGCGTTGAACCTGTGACATCCATCCCAAAAGCTCTTAGCACTATTTTCGACGCCGATTTGACACTCTTGAATAATGGTATGACGAACCGGATCCGTCTACCTGATCTCGCTGGTAAAGGGGTCGCTTTCTAGGGCTGTCAGACGCTGCCATTACATATGACTTGCTTCCGCCGACTGATGTTTGACGCCGTAATTATGTAAGATGTTAGTCAAGCAATACGAAACACGCCCTGGTAATGAACATCGTGATCTATGTCGATTGCAGGCAGTTACAGATTTGCAATTTACGACGTAATGATCGTCGGTGATTAAAGAAAAAGAAAAGAAAAAACGTCACGAAAACAACCATAAAATAATTATTCATTGACAATCCCACTAAGCCTAAGGCGTCTTGCCCTAAGAACGATAACTGTTTATTTGTTACCGGATGTGCTTTTCAATGCCGCGCAGCGGGTGATACTTCTTTGTAGTTACCCTAAGAGCGGAAACAAAGGGAAAGCAGCTTTGAATTATTTTCGAAATACATATCTATGGCTTCACTTATTTATCCTCGGGTCTGTTTGCGTATCATCGTCACATCGTTTGTAACGTGATTGCTGTTTTATTTGCACGATTGTTCGTGGTTCATCCATAATTGATCATATTGCTATATTGTGTGAACTAGTTGCCTTATACCAGTACGTAAAGAAATGACAACGCTAATGTGTTCTGACACGATACTATGGGACTGACAATGCAAATGACTAGAATGAGTAATAAATTGCAGCAAATAATGATAAATTAGCTATATTTGTTTAACTATCAATGTTACTTCAATATCTATTAAGTAAGCATAGCTTTCAACTGGCCCGTGCAATCCTCAATCAGTTGTAATTTATTTAAAGCTATGCTTTTCCAATAGGATACAGATTGATGGGTAGTTAACTATTTGTATATACTATTTGTCAAACAACTATCATGGAATTGTGTTAACACATTATTTTAAGATATTAGGCTCTATGATAAGGAATCAATGTTGAATATATTCGTATTCCTTCCTGAATGTGTTACTGTTTATTGAACGTATTATTCCTGCACGGTTCCGAGTGATGCTGTACATTAGTGACAATATATTTGCTTTGTACGCTATTATACTGTACAATGCTATTTAGAGCGCTCTGACAGCCAAATCTGTCCCAATACTATTCTCTACTGACGAATGCAGTTACTCAACCCATGCGATAGTTTAATATAATGAGTCATATAATATGACAACCTTCTAGGAATTCATCATAAACCACACAAAAAAAATCCTTTAAATGTCTGATCATGATTACCGCAGTTGACATTACACAGTAGATATGCACCGCAAACACGCGTATCAGTATTTGATCTTTCACGCGATTTCCATGCAATTGTCAACGCAGTCCATTGGATGTGGTGATTCTATCCCGTCTACGTCCTGCGCCATGATTCTCAGCACGAGACCATCTCTAAGTCCCGGAAAATCAACACTTAATGCTATACCTCTTCCGCAAGCGATAAACCTCCAAAGTTATTGACAAAAACACATCCTTTTTATGTCTAACTGAAGAGCTCCTGAAGTGTTGGACATATTTACCTTCCCACACCGGAGAGGGCAGAAGCAATTACCTGCCCTTGGTTACCGTTGATGTCCACGTGCGGGGAGCGTCCGTCTCGCGGTGATGGTGTTGGTCTCCCGCCCTCTGACGAAGCAGCGGTTATAAGACAGGGATGTCCCAGTCGTCGGCCATTTCGATACACCGCGGTAGTGGGCAACTCGGCGCCGGGCATTCACTGTGGTAGTGTGGTAGCGGGAACCACGTACACACTCTCGGGTAGCAGGAATCACGTGCACTCTCGGGAATTAAAGGAACAAAAAGGAGAAGGGAACTTTGTATATAATTCACCTGACACGGTAGGTTATTTAATCGAATACGGTAAATTATCAAAACCATCTTTTAAAAAATGAGACTCATCTTTCTGCTCTTTCACTGTTGCTAAAATTATTAATTATAATGATTAATTATGGCTATTATTGTTAGTTATTATTACTATTATTAATTTTATCATTAGTATTAGTAGTAGTAGTAGTAGAAATATTATTATTATTATTAGTAGTAGTAGTAGTAGCAGCAGCAACAGCAGCAGTAGTAGTAGTAGTAGTAGTAGAAGTAGTAGTAGTAGTAGTAGTAGTAGTAGTAGTAGTAGTAGTAGTAGTAGTAGTATTTAGTGCAGAGTATATTAACAATTTAAAATTAATTTTAGATTATACATACGACTGCTAACCGTCGTGTTTTCATCTTAGGGAACGAACGGCAATCCTTAATGTTATGTTCACAAACAAATGATGGTGTTACGCATTACGTAATAATTTATCACTGGACAAAGAAAGTGAAATTATTAATTATTATTTGAATGCTATTGCTAATCACTTACAGTACATACTCCAGCTACACAATACAACTGTATAGGTAATATAATTTGTATTAGATGTTATACAGTTGACCCCATTGATCCAAATTATCAAAACGATTTTTACTGTCATGTCAACGTCTTATAAATGATATAACTATGTGTAGAGTTTCACTGTTGCTAAAATTATTAATTATAATGATTAATTATGGCTATTATTGTTAGTTATTATTACTATTATTAATGTTATCATTATTATTAGTCAAGAGTTTCACAATTTAATAATTATTATCTACTCTGCATTTGCAAGTGGTTCCAAGCAGTCTGTCGAATACCACTAAACAAACATTGCAAAGTTGAATTTCGGCCAAGGACATATACAATTCCGATATAAAAATATTAGTCAATTATAAACTCCAATGTAATGGCCATACAGTAAGACTGTTGAACACGGTTTTGTGATTTCCATATAACAAGTATTGATGTTAATCACGACATCACAACTAGCTATCTAAATGGTTTGTAGTACGATTTAAATAACAATATTTCTAGTCAGAAACGCTGTCGATACATGGCAAACGAACTGTTGATATGTACATGCAGATACAGACTTGTGGATAAGACGAATCAAATAACTTAATAATAAGTTCCAAGACATGTCAGCATATTTTAATTATTTTCTATAATGTAATACTTCTAATTTGTATGCGTATATCTATGAAATGTCGTAACTAATTAATTAATATGCTTGAATCTAATTGACTAGTGGCATATTGTACCCTTATAGAATATGTACATGTTTCTCTTTCATTCTATTTTCTTTGTTCTCTCCACATTATTTCTTTCCCTTCTTTTGGAGTGGTTTTCAATTAATGTGTAACTTATCCATTCCGTCTTGAATACAATAAAAAACATATGGTTAAAGTTAAATAAATGATCTCAATGCCATACATTGGGCCCTGACCATGCCATACATTGGGCCCTGACCCTGAGATTACGAAACCATGTTGAGTACCTTATTGGTCACAGATCCCCATACACAATTTTAGCTTGAGCATGAAACCTTACTCAAAACCCTTACTCAAAAACCTTACTCAAAACCCTTACTCAAAAACCTTACTCAAAAATATTACTCAAAAACGTTCATAATCTCGGAACCTGATTTGCCTGATGCCATGGAACATATTTCGAATACTTTTCACATTCACTCAGACTTCTACGAACCTCCAAATAAAATGTATTTATATTGTGACTGGTAGCTATCGTAATAACATTACGATGAAGTACATACAATCAAGTAATGTTAATCTGCGAATCCATACTAGCTTTTCTGACTTATTAAATATGACTAAAATGACATCAAATGAAATGTGGGCAACGATCGTTCAAATTCAGTCCCTGATTATTTTAACCTGAATAAAACAAAGACCCTTTGTACATTTTGCACAAGGTTAAGCATCGTTTGAACTATGATATCTGTATTAGCACTTGCATGATATCATATTAATGAAATTACTTCCATTAAGATGTCAGTTTTCATCAAATAACGTCACATTTTCATGCTGAGAAACATTTTTGGTACTCCCAGGGTCGTCAGTACATTAGAAAAAATCGCATGGCTAATCATTAAACAATACTTCTATTGTGTTTGATCGCGTTCCGTCGTTCAGTTTCATCTTTGATATTAGGCCATCTTTAATGAAACTCAACGTCAAACTAAAATCGTTGGGGGGAAAAAAATGAGAGACATCCTTTAAAAATGTCATTGAACTTATGTCTCAATTGCGCAACAGTAGACACATTGAGAAGCGTTACCTGCTCTATTATCAGTATTAACACATATTAACTGCGCAGGTTTGTCGAGTTAATGGTCCACAGTTTCACAATGCGCCTTAGTTTGGTCGGTGACAATAGGGACGAGGGGATTGAGCCATAATTAGCCATATTAGAGAGGCAGGGAGGCGTTCTGGCTCCTTACCAGTGTCTTCTGGGCTGTCTAGGGGGATGGCATTTTGTGGAGCCGAATCCCCGACGGGTGGCAGGATCATTCCCCTGGGTGTTCGTGAACTATCGTTGACATACATCGTGTCCTTATGCACTAGGACGAGTTCAAGCCGTGATAGGACTCACTTCCCGAGAAACGTATGCGAGCCGTATTAGCACGTATCACGAATTGTAAAAAAGAAATATATTCGATTTAAAATATTAATTGGAATAGTCTTCGGCTACTGAGGACACGAGGGGTGGTGTATAAGAACCTGTAAACTTCATTACCAATCCTAAATCATTTATTTTCTTGGCGAAATTATGCCAATTCACACGTACGTGAAAAGACACACACACACACACGTATGTATGCATGTACACACACATTCTTGATGCAGTGATATGAATACATAACACAACACGAACATCGATTTACTTCAATATCGTTTTTACGTACCTTGTCAAGGATGGATTATCTCATTAAAACATGCTGATTGGTCGTATTAAGGTCACGTGACCACACTAGGGTACTATTAGCCTACGAATATTTATCCTGTGGAGAACGGCATATACGCATCGAATACATTTGCAATAAAACGAACAACTTGATTGTATCTGCTCACCTCAGACTACTTCAACTTTACTCCAGTATTTATCTGCTCACCTCGGACTACTTCAACTTTACTCCAGTATTTACCTGCTCACCTCGGACTACTTCAACTTTACCTGGGACCGGTTGTTCGAAGCCCTGTTATGTTAACGTCCCGTTAAGAACGTACCGTTATCTCCTTAACGTGCCGTTAGTTAATGGGCAGCTAATTCTGCGTTGCTCAAACGAAATATACCCATTATGTTAGCTAACGTGACGTTAAAACTTAACGTGGCGTTAAAGTTGATAATGTTAGTACATTATATCCCACAATGCACCACCCGTAATAGTTTCCAATTAGCTATACTATGTCTTCGTTCTATGTAATGGAGCCTATGATGACAAACAAAACGAAAAAGGAACAATATATATTAATATATTCAGACAATGGATACTAACAAGGTGAGTGACAAAAATGATAATATAGTTTAGGGGTGGGCTTAACTTCCTATTCGAGACGCAGTGTTTCGGATAAACAGCCTAAATGTTATTTAGATCATTGAATGTATATTTGAATACCTGAATTGCTTCTGTCCCTTTCTTAACATTTTGGCGTCATGAAGGCTGCCCTTGGAAGAATCATGGCAGCCAACGTTTTCTTACTTAACCAAATGGTAAATATTTAGCGGAGCTCCTTAGGTCTGTTAACTCTAACGGAGAGATAACGTCCCGTTAAAGTAAACGGACGTTTCAGCAACGCAACATACTTAACATCAAACATTTGACGTGACGCTTTAAGCACTGTAACGTCCCATTAAATTTAACAGGGCTTCGAACAACCGGTCCCTGTCAGCCATTCCCGTAGGTTAGCCGAGGGCTTTCTTGTATTGACGCCGGAGTCAAATGTAGTCGATGAAAGAAATATACTCAGCTGGCATTGGCATTATGCAATATACCGTAGTGTAAATAGCTCCACGGATGAATACACTACCTTCTTTCGTTTAGTCAGGACGAGTGTCATACATCTTAATTATTCATGACTAATGTGCCCTTACAATTTGTTCATAGACATTAGGTGTCATTTTGGCCACATGTTATGTAATTCTCGATATAAGCGAAATCCGAACCATCTGTGATGTATGCATTAGTCAATACTGTGTTTTTGGCTGATGAATTTAAATTGCAAACCAATTTACCAAATAGAAAGAAAATATATGTTGAACAGAATGAACAGTTACGATAGTAGTATATGTGTGAGGTCCGAGCGAGTTATCTACCCATGGGATGACCAATTGTGAAAAATGAATTTCTTGGCATTATAATCGTGTACCTCGGAGTAATTTCTGCTGTCTCGCTATATATATATATATATATATATATATATATATATCGGGCAACCTTCAAGAATACGTAACTGTAGGAGAAATTGGTTTTGCGGTTTGGTTCTACGTATCTGTCTACATAAGTATTCTATAGTAGACGCTGCCTGGCAACCAAATTTACAGCTCATGTGGAATCATTAAAGACCCAATGTCTCAGCGTTGCAGTGTTATTTATTGGCTTGTGGAGAAGTGCTCATTTAAGTACGAACCGATTGCAAACTGATAATAACGCAATGGTTTTAAGAGCCTAGTGAAATAACCTGAAAATCTACTGACTGAGGAGTGAATTTGTACTCTTTTAAAGGACAATTACCTCCCTAGTTTGATACACTGCCCTAGTGAAGGGAAGTAACTGCATTGAAATCAGGCCTGGTCCAATGAGGTACCACTCACGTGTCCTCGGGATTTAACGAGATTTAACGAGATTTGTCAGTCCTTTGATGATTGACGCAGTGCATGGTCAAGATAAAAGGCCATGACACTCGTCAGTGATAGCACGCGATTAGCGCCGTTTTGAATACCATTTCCACGATCCCCATGAGCCGAGTTAAATGTGGCAGGACAACCCACGACATGCACGTGATGTCACTCTTTAGCAAAGGTGGTAGATATCCAAAATTCATTGTAGTTTTTAATAATGCATAGGAACTGGATCCGTTCATATGCAGACGTTATTAATGAAACTTCTGTTCGTATAGGTCGACGTCCTAGTCATTAATTACCATTGGATCCACAGAGTTAGAGGTGGTACGACATTGGAATCACACGAATACATACAAGTCAGCAAAACTCAGTTTTATTTATATTGGTGAAGGCAACATAAATTATATACAGATGTCATATACACCCATGGGTCGATGTCACTAATTCATCACTAAAACGGGTGCTTATGTTCACGTGAATATGATACAAGCAATTCCTGTTAGGTGACATTATCCTATTTTGTTTACAGTCGGTTTTAAGTTCAGACCGACATTTTTCGGACTATTATTGACGTGAAACCTGCGAGTCTTGTCCAAATCAGAACTGAATGTTATTTTCTACGTGTTTGTGTTGTCATCTTGTCAAGGGACTGTAAATTCCTTGTAATTCCCATTGAACGAGTTAGAAAACTAGTCTGATTTAAGCGCCAAAACAGCATTTAAACGTCTGTTTAGGGTTTATTAATGTAGACATTGTGCGATCATCACCACAAGTAGTAGTTACAAGTTAATGTACTAGTATATCAACGCTATCATGTACTAGTATGTCAACGCTATCATGCGAATGACGGAAATCTGCGCTCATTCGATCGCAGTCGCGTGCCACAGAAATATTTAGCTCTGCGAACGCTGTAGGTCGCAATACATGTAGAGCATAGTAAGCATAGTAACACTACTCTCATCGCGCAACCATCCTTGTGCGGAACAGAGCCATGTCTGAACTGAACTTTTATTCACTATGGGGCTGCGAGTTCACAACAGCATGAAGGGTATAGGACTGCTAGGAAGGCCTCTTCGTACAGTCTGTATATCCTAGGAAGTACGTTTTTCAACGAGTTAATAGCAATCAATATCCTGAGTTGTTAACTAGCTTGCAGGTCCTCTAAATGCTGTACAATTCAGAATCCGTGTCCTCCTCGCGGTCGAAGAAGGTCAAGTGTTACGATACACACCCATGACTACTTTCAAGAACTATGCCACTAAGACATTGATATCTAGTGGTACCAGTAGTTTGTAGATGACCTTAGAAAGTTCCCTCTAATTATAAGGAGTGTTGAACTATAGTAAACATTATTGATTATATATTTGTGAACGTTGGACATTTTCGGTTCATTATACAGTTGATATACAGGCGCTATGCCACATTTAGTTTCCCAAACAGTGTCTAACGTTATTGTTCGGTAAATCTATGTCTTGTATTTACAATCTTGGCGTCATTCTTCCAATGCATTAATAATAATGGAATATGAAAACGTTCGCTGGTTCCGAGAAACCACAGCAGTGTTGCTTTAGAATCTGTCCTCAGTAAGCGTCTTGATTTTAATCCAAGGCGGACTTAAATAGGTAACTTTCACTGTCACATAAGCAGACCGGCAATTGTAGAGATAGACACATACTTCATTAAAGTATCACTTGTAAGTACATACAAATACATATAAATAAACATCTAAAAACAATACGGTATACATGTTACAACCAATCGCGAGTTATGAGATACTTTAAAATGACAGTATTCGTATATTTATATACTATATAGAATGTACAATAAGCTATAACATATAAACGCTATTTGTATAAAATATGTTGACATTTGATTAAAATATAATATAATAACAGGGTTTGACATCAGGATTATACATTAAAAACGTAAATATTCTTTAGAAATGGGCGAGAGGCTTTACGGAAATATACGAAGATTTTATAAACTTTTACAAGGAATGTTAATTACTTTCAGTGTCATATATTGAATTATAATACATAGAATAGACAATCCGAGTGATATCGAATCAGACATTATGTAGAAATGTATTTCTTAAATTTCAAAATTATCAGAATTATTTTAAGTTAAGTTTGTAGCGTGAATATTGATTGGTAAGGTCATCGCAAGCCGTACGGAGTAATGGAAACCTACGACTTAGTAATGAGGGCAGATCTCAACTCCGAGATGTCTACTCGATAACACAGCACTGTAGTGATAATATTTAGTCCTACGGAAATACAATCAATGTTAAATATTAATTTTATGTATTTTTTAACGGAGATTTTGAGCCACTTTCAAGATTCTTTCACTTATATCACGGTTTGTCAGTTTAGGGCAGGACACATCTGTAGCGCTGAATGTTGCAGTAAACCTGCGACCACCGGCATAAATGTTAGTAATGTGTACGCAAATTGTATAGTTTTGTTTTAGTATGACCCCATGTTCAACTCACCTTTTGCATTAATATTTGAGTGCAAAACTGAATTGAGCATGGAATCGTACTCAAAACAGTTCCGTAACCTTGGGTCTGGTATTGATAGACCACAACGTACCAACAACGACATCCTGATAGGCTCCGGTTGAATATCTTGTCAAATAAATACCAGCACTCTACTACATTTACAACGCTCTACTACATTTACAACACTCTACTACACATTTACAACACTCTACATTTACAACACTCTACTACACATTTACAACACTCTACTACATTTACAACACTCTACATTTACAACACTCTACTACATTTATTACACTCTACTACATTTATTACCCTCTACTACATTTACAACACTCTACTATATATTTACAGCACTCTACTACATTTACAACACTCTACATTTACAAAACTCTACTATATATTTATAGCACTCTACTACATTTACAACGCTCTACTACATTTACAACCCTCTACTACACATTTACAGCACTATACTACATTTACAACACTCTACTACATGTATTACTCTCTACTACATTTATTACACTCTACTACATTTACAACCCTCTACTACATTTACAACGCTATACTACATGTATTATACTCTACTACATGTATTACACTCTACTACATGTATTACACTCTATTACATGTATTACACTCTATTACATGTATTACACTCTACTACATGTATTACACTCTACTACATTTACAACGCTCTACTACATGTATTATACTCTACTACATGTATTACACTCTACTACATTTACAGCACTCTACTACATTTACAACGCTCTACTACATGTATTACTCTCTACTACATTTATTACACTCTACTACATTTACAACCCTCTACTACATTTACAACGC
>JAUTBT010006356.1:0-26277 GCA_032361225.1 Lepetodrilus schrolli
CACAGTACGCATAGTCACCTATTGTATATAACATAGTTATTATTGTACACTATTCATTATGTATCGGCAGTCGTCTCTCGTAATTCTTTTAGAATGGCTTGTATATATTAAATTCTGTATATGGTCATGTATGTTTTAGTGCATATATAGAGTGAGACGTAAGTCTGTCTGTCTGTCTGTCCTAATATCTATTCTATATATGGTGTACGCTTCCCTTTAAGTTCACTTTTTAGGTAGTTTATACCGTCTCTCATGATTCTGTAAAATACATGTCTCTACTCTATTATTTGTAGGTAGTGTATTTATTTTTAATGATGTATATATGCACAAGGTGAGACTCGTCTTGTGTCTGGTCCTAATAGGATGAATACATTGGGCTCTCACACAGACACAGTACATATGTATCATCACAATATAGACAAAAGATGCATTTGTATTGCTCAACCCTCTCACGGTGGTACACGAGCGTGTTAAACATCATAATACAATAAATAAAACAAATACGCACGCCCACATGCACTCGTGAATATAGCTATATCCTACATACCACTAATCCAAGATTAACTGTGAATTTCTTCATTGAAATTGATTTTAATTTTACTCGGATATTAGAATTCAGTTATATTGGTGTAAATTGTTGACTATGAATAACCTTGCTCCTGATCAGTGTTGTATTACGCTGGTCATAGTAACTGGGAAACGCATATAAAGAATATTTTGTTCCGATGTGGTTTTGGTGTAGTGTGGCTAATGCAGGATGTAGGTGATTTACACATGTTTATGAATCTCTTTAAGAACAGACTGAATGATAACTTAAAACAAATGTGGTGTGCCTCTGTTAATGATATGTCTGAAAGCTTTTCTTATAAAAAAAAGTATAAGTCTTTGCTAAATATAGAATCGTATTTAGGCAGTGACATTCCTAAATATTTCAGAATGTACATGTAGTACGGTTTGGATATAGTGATTTCAAGTTAAATATTGAAATGTGTTGTTATAATAATATTCCATATCAGGAAAGATTTTGTCAACATTGCCTTATAATGTATCATTCTTATCAAGAAGCCCACCACTGACCATCACTGATATGCAGATGATACACAGTTAATCAAAAGCTTCTTTCCCTCTGAGTCAACTTCTGAGGTTGAGCAATTACAGAATTGTTCCTCTGCAGCGAAGTCTTGGATGACTGAAAACAAGCTGAAGGTTAATGACAATAAAACAGAGGTCATACTAGTTGGATCAAACACAAAGAGCAATGCTATTGCTGAACGATCTGTTGCGGTAGGCGATTCCTGCATACGATTTTTATCCCATGTGAAGGATCTTGGAGTCTACATTAATCAAGACTTGATCATGGAAAAACACATAAATGTTTATAAAATGTGTTACTTCGAAACATCTTCGAAACATTGGAACCATACGACACTTGTTGACACCCGATGCCAGGAATCACCTTGTTAGATCTTTGATACTTTCAAGACTTAATTATTGTAACAGTCTTCTGTGTGTTAAATTGCAGCACATACAAAATGCAGCCGCACGTCTCATCAGCAGAAAGGGCAAGAGGGTCAACATCACACCAATATCGAAGTCTCTACTTTGGCTGCCTATTTAGGCTAGAACAGAGTTTAAAATCTTAACCATCACCTATCGCTGCTACAAAGGAACAGCTCCAGCCTACTTGTCAGAGCTGACATACACGTATTCTTCAGCCAGGAACCTGCGCTCAAACCACAAGCTGCAACTCGTTACCCTTGTACCAAAGCTGAAGTCCTTTGGACAAAGATCTTTTAAATTTACTGCTGCCTCTCTGTAGAATCAGCTACCTCTACAGCTAAATCTATCTCCATCACTATCAACTTTCAAATCAGGCCTCAAAACCTATATATTCACAAAATACTATCAATAACGTTGTTTTGTAGCGCTATGATCAATCACTGAGTGAATTCAATTTGATGCATTACAAATGAACTTATCATTATCATTATTATTATTCTCTAGAAGACGACTTTAATGTCTTATTTAGACGGAAGCTATTGTATGATGAAATTAGAAGTAAATATGTCAGCAAATATTTTTTATAATTCATTCTCATTTGAGAACTTCATCTCAATTATGTAAATTCCAAGATATAGCATAATATATCATAACATATAACATAATGTCTGTTTTTGTTTTTTATATAATGTTAAAAAGAAGATGAATGCATGTGCAATATAACCAATCATTCGCAAAACTGAATAAGTGTCTGTCTCTTCGTGGAAACAGTTGTGATAAACATCTTCATTTCAGTTTCCATAAGCTTGATAACCGTGATAAGTAATATACGTGACGTAGTCTCTTAAAATATTACCAATTATTACAACTACATTTTCTTTCTAAGGTAAAGCATTGACATTTCTTTAAAAGCAATGTTAGAGTCAAATATATAACTTTGTCTCATAAGTATGTAATACTATATGTAATATTTTAAATATATACTATTCTTGTGTAATACATGTGATACGTAGATTGAGTACTTATATATTTTTACCTTTTACCGCAACATGTTATAATTGATTAAACAAATATATATTTGTTTTCAAAGTTCCGGGATTCATAGACAGTCAACTATCTGAACACCTCTCCAAGTGACACACATACCACGACGGCAAATGATAATAAATAAATAAGATAGTTTATTATTGGCTTATGCATTTACATATATAATACACAGATACACAAAGTATTTAATGATGAAATGTCTGTAGACCGCAGGTATTGCTAAAACATTATTTGTGAAACATTTTTGTTAAACGTTATGGATTCTTGAGAATATTTCTTTCAGTGTCTATGATCGTCTGATATACATTTACCATAGTAATACATATAGAGACAGAGATCAGGAACTGACAGGTCAGGCCTAATGTCCTAATCCTTCATCAGCACTGCTGTAGTGATGACCGAGAGATATCAATCATTTTCTGACATGACACCGGTCACACTGACCTCGATGTGATATATTAGATGTTAGATATTGAGTGTGCTACTGTATATATCGATACTTATATGCCGTTGTATGTGGTCACTTTACAAGTGACATAACGTGTTAGGTTATATAATTATTATTTTTTATCTACGTCTTCATTCATTCATCATCGACTTTGCCACCTCGATCAGCTATGTACAGATGCTAGTTGCAGTGTCTCGATCATAAGCCACTATAGCTGCATGTGTTAATTTATTGATTACACATTGTATATAGACCTCATACGCACAAGTGGTGCCATAAACCCTTCTTCTTCAACTACTATAGATATAGGTAGGTGTGTTTATATTATTGTAGGGGCCGTCACTCGGTTTCAGTGACGATACATGCACCATCCATTCCAATGATTCCATTGTAGACGCTACTTATTATTAATATTTAGAACATGGCCATTTTCATGCAACACATGAACATTATTTCAATAAAAGCACCACCTGACAATAATGTTTTTCAATGCAATTACAACACTAACGACATAATCTTCACGCTCTTTGGACAGACTGTAACATGTGACCTCTGAACACTCAAAGGCATTTAAAAACAATTCTTGTCTTTGTTCCCCGGGGATATACCACCGCTCGACATGCATATTAGATTTCACACTAATTGATGGTGATATTTAGCAACTCTCAGCCATACCCAGAATACTGCATAATGATTGGCTGACGACTGGGAAATCGTGAAGTTTCATTGGCCAATGTCGATTCTCATTCTGGCTATTATTGCCGGTGTCGTCTTTATGGATTACAATACAAACAGTTCCCATTAATCTCCTCCCTATTAACAAATGGCAATTAACGAGAGTATTCGAGCGAAGGGAAACACTGCGCTTTGTTCGCGGATAATGTGTGTTGAACTGAGCGATGCCAAACGCCGATCGGAGCTGACACGGCCGAAATGCTTGGCGTAAATACACACAAACCTAGAGGAATAGCAGGCTAGTTACTCAGTTTGGTTTACAATAACAACTGTACTATCAACTTTCAAAACAGATATGATATGAAATCGTACACAAAAACATTTGTCAAATGTTAAAGATAAAATGCCACACGAGATAAAACAACAATTACAATGGGTAAGGTGATTACGTATTTATAACAAAGAGAATAAACACGAGCACAATGACATAGAGTTGAATTATGAATACTCCCTCCGGATAGCGTCATATCTCAGAGAATGTGCTTTCCCTTCTGGCTGGCAGTATGAATAAACACATTATGATTTATGCAACCACTTCACAAAATGTCCACACCGTCATACTGATGGTACTACATGGAAGGGATCTGTTTCAGAATGTAAAGCGTAACCTTTGTTTCAAGTTTCCAAAGGAAGGCATTGAATTATTTTATCTTGAAATAATACGAAATGCTCATGTTGAAGATCCTTAGCTGTCTATAACTATTTAGGCCACACGGGGTTTATGGACTGAACAAAGACGAGCAAATCCATGGTTGACAGGCAAGTATTGGCCTAATACTAATAGCACCTGTTATTTGCCTGGAGAAGGGAAAAGTGGCGGCCCACTGCACGTCAAGACGCGTCGGCGAGCGACTATAACATACTACATTCCACACACGTCGAGTCGTGACGACTGGAGGACAGTGTTGATTACACACTCGCCTGCTTTGACCGACTGGCCACCCGAAGCAAGGGGCGGGGCCTATTTGGCCACCGCACTCTCTACGTCTGTCAATCAAAGTTAGACTTGCCGCGAACAAAGGATCGAGGCGAATGAAGGCTGTAGAGCCTGCTTAGCGGAGCGACGTTGGACGTAGCTCTACCGCCCAACCGCCTGTCTCTAACATTTGATATGTTGCACTCAGTGTGCCAGCATGGCTAACTCACTTTGAATGGGGAATTATTACTGGTGAGATGCTCTCTACACTGTCTCTATGGATTTTACTCGCTGAATTTGGAATGTATTTCACTTTGGACTACATCATTTGAGGAAGGTTTGTTGAACAGTTGTACTGGATAATGTGTCACTCTGTTTCTTGGACATAATTTGTGGATTGTGTCAACATGGATTGAATATTGTGCTTCACTTGATCCCAAAGCTTTGGTTGTGGATCGTGTTATTTTCTCTCTGACAAAGACCCACCACCGATTGTCTTCAAGTTTTCACAGTGCCTAATTTAAAAAAAAAAGAATTCATGGAGCTTTTACCTTTTATTGTGATTTTTACTGAGTTGACTATTTGGACCTCCTTCTACTTACGAACTTATCTACTAATATCCATAAACTGAATATGTACACACAAGGAATGTACATACTTTAAAGCTATAATTAGTCTTTCAGTTTGTATTTGGACAACATTAACTATGAAATTGTAAGATTTTACAAGCACATTCTGTGTAATAGTATATATTTTTCTAATGATTACGTTTCTTTGTTTCAGAATTCCTCAAGTGACACATGGATATACTTCAATCTTACTTTCATGATATACATACATGGATTTGTTAAAGTGATTTCATTGTGACTTTTGTTCTGTCCATTGAAATACTAGCTTCCAACCCGTGGATTGTCCTTTGGGCGAACCGGGATGGACTGCTGGTTTTGAGGTGGCGGAAAATCAGGGGAGTTTATTTGATGTGTCACCGGTAAGATGAGTTCTGTTGAACACACTGCTACAGTGCACACCGGATTAAAAATGAAGATTAAGCGGAAAAATTTAGGACAAAGTTCACAAAAAAATGATCAGAAGCACGAAATTATAAAATCTGAGAAGGAGTCATCTAAATCTGTGTCAAACTCTGAAGGAAATACTTCACAAACAAGTCAGAACTTAAACGGGGTCCTAGAAAAATCGACAAAGCACTGTTTACTCGCCGAGAGAGGAGACAGGTCTCCTATGAAGATGAAGGGAACACACAAGGCAGAAAAGAAGGGAAAAGACAAGGAAAGGGGTAAACTAGAGAGTGGGAACGCTGTAAACGGAACTACATCTTGCGGTGGAGCTACCAGTGTGAGTAACGGCTTGGACGTACTATTCAGCCAAGTTTCAATGGAACCCAGGGTCGGTGAAACCGCCCAAATGAAAAGGGAAAAAACAGTCAGTGATCCTTATGAATTTAATGCCAAAGTTGAGGACGCTGGGCCAGGGATAGAACTACCTATGAAAAAGATGAAAAGCGAGAAGGTATGTGTGAATGCTGTAGTGGCTGTAAGCTGGTAAGGTTAGCAGGTAGGCTAGGTGTGATTTGGGGAAGGAGGAACATACATGACGATTGAAAATGTGAATATTGTGGCTGTGAGAGTTGCGTGGTTAAACAGATCAATATCGTTACTAGCAGATTAGATATATGCCAGTGCTTTCAGATTATAATGGGCTGTGGTGCCCGATACTTACATGAAATCATATAATGTATTGATTTATACGAGTTCTAATATACAACCTGTCGGGTGTTTTTTTTTTATGGTTTGTAATATTTACAATTGTTTCTAGAGTAGACTACTCAGTAGTCTAGACTACATGGTTAGTAAGTAGCTAGAATTAGAGTTAATGCAAATGAAACTTTCTTATCTTATGTACATTTTATAGTTCTTTCAATAAGATATATGGATATTGATTATTTTCACACTTTGATTAAAACTTATCACCTTCAAATTTAACACTATATGTTCATCGTTTATCAGATTTTAACTATCATCTTCCTGGATTTAAGAATAACATAAGATCTGTTTTCAAATTGAAGTTTATAATGAGTTTATTTTCAATTAAAACTATTTTGAAGTGTAATTAATTGCTTGCCCTATGGTACTATTACATGGGAGTTGATTCAGACCAATCGGCTGCTGAACCTGCATTTTCTATGTGCCTCTAAATTCAATGATAATGACATTTGCTGTAAGGAAAGGGGAAAAAACACCCAGTTTCCTTCAAAGCAGCCCATGCTGACTGGTAAGTTAATCAGTACTGGTGGCTTTGCATACTTGTATGGCCTAGCTCTGTATTCCTATAGGAGTGCTGTTAATACTCTGAAGATGAAAGCTGTTATAAATGTTTGAACAGCAGAGAGTGGTTTTCTTCTGACTTTTCAAATCTTGACAGGATTGGAATGCAGTGAAAAAAGAACACAGCGAAGATGTGAAAATTAAAATTTTTGCACAAAGATGTTCGCATGAGAGGATATTGTAGATTGAAAAATGTGTTGGGAATAACATTATGCTTTTTTTTATTTTGGGAATGATGTGTTTAGTAATTGAATCTTAACAATAATTTAATAGTATCTGCTTGTTAGATCTTGAGATTTTCAATGAGATAAGCAACTTTGATTCCTTTCCCTAAATAAAAAATATATATAATTATGTAATCATTATGATAGCAATCTAAATAATAATTTAGGCAATTGTTAAATAGGATAGGCTAAAGATAAGGCTATTAGTAGTAATTAATCAAAAAGTATTTTCATATGTAGAGGATATCACACTAATAAATTGAAATCAGAAATGACTATTTGAACTTTAGAACTTAAGATGTTATTTTGTATTGAGCAATTGTAAGACTTTAAGGAATGAGATAAATTCTCTTTATATTGGATTTTGACAGACTCATTATTTTTATATGAGGCTTCAATATTTAGGTTGCTGGCTCAATGGGTTGAGATTCTGCCTTTGATTCAGTACAAGCAGGCTTTACAGAGCTCTATGTACGGTCCACCATTTGTGAACTTTGCCAGCTTGGCTGTTAGTCTGGGCACAGTAATTGAATCTTTGAGCAAACAGAGGAAATGGGGATTTAATGAGTTTTGAAAGGAAAGAGGACTTGGCTTGGCGATAGCCCTAACTCTATGACCGGTTTGTGACAGATAATACTAGTTGTAAAGATAATAGTGTCAGTATCAGATCTCAATGACCAGGGGGGAAACTGCCTGGTTTTTGTGTGGGGGGATTTCTTTGTTAGTGGATAGTGTCTCATTTGTATGTAACATGTATAAGATATCAGTAAAACGTGTAAAAGGGAATTGAACACCAAGCTGAAATCAGTGTTGGTAAAATGAGATCATTTTATAGAAGTAAACCAATTTGTTGGAGGTAATGCCCATCATTAAACAAACAATGTCCATTCTTACTTGTAATTAAATGGTTGACTTTTAATTCAAGACTGTAAACATTTCCCCATAAATATGACTTCAAGTAAATGAGAACTTACTATGCTGTATTTCTACATTTGCAACTTCTAAGTAGGTAATTCGTTCCCTTTATTCATGTTATAGTTTGTAAACTAGGTTTATTTTATGTTCTAAACGAAAGGTCTCTGCATATTCTGCTTAATAGTAGCAATACTAGCAATAATTACGTTTCTCTAACATGCTTCAAGGAAATAGTATTAATTTCTGTATGGAATTTCTGTATGTTACATCCTGGGCTATTTCACAAGTAAAACATCTGACACTTACTGGTGTCTAGATACTCGGATCAGCAGATAGAAGAGGCTATACAGTATTGTACCTATACATGCATTCCCAGGGTTCACTAAACAGGCACACCTGTATAAGCTTCATCAAAGCAAAACATTTGGAAAATGATGATGGAAGTTATTGTTGAAAGGAATGTTTAATGAACTCAATAAAGTATATATCCTTTCAGAATGATGAGAATTAAAACATCTGAGTCATTGTTACATGTAGTTGTATAAAAATAAATATGTGTGTTTTATAATATAATCATTGTGAAATTAGGAGTTTATGTTCATGACAAATTGGGCGTTTGTGTCAGATCATGGCAAAATTACTTCATTATATGTTTCATTTAAAAAGAAAAAGAAATCTAATCACTTATTTGTCACATTATTACATATGCCATGCTCCATTGACAACTTGGTCACCCACTCTGCTTAACACATACACACTACGTTATGTTATCATTATCTATGAAGACGATCAAGGAATTTGAGTAATTAAATAATCTGAATCAATAATGGACACTTAATTAAGAGAATTATTGTCGTTAATAAGACACCAGAATCATATTTCATGAGGTTTACCTAATTACTATAGGAATCAATACTTGGCAGTTGTACAAAAATGTGTCACACTCAGTAGGACTTGATCCTTTGACTGAAGAAGTCAGAAATAGCAAGATTAGTTCCTCTCTGGTGGCATAATAACACAATGTACTGTATCTTCATTTAGCATACATACACATGCGCGCACACACACACACACACACACAGACAGACACACAGACAGGCACACACACACACAGACAGACACACACACAGACACACACACACACACACACACACACACACACACACACACACAGAGGGCATGGACAGGATGGCAGCCATTAGCTGGCCATGTATTGAAGATCACTGGCTATAGCCTGGTGATTGTTACACAAAGACTGAAGTCCATGTGGTCCCCAATGGACTCCGAGGGCCATTCACAGGGTGTTTGTTCACACTCTCTGTCATATCTCCCTGTTCTGCTGTACTGCTGCCAGTATTCTCTACACCCACAGGGGAGATTCAAGTCATGCATGCCTTTTGATTTGCAGTCGACAAATGCAAGGTTAATTACTATTGAAATCAATAGGCAATAATTACAAATGGAAGTAGTAAACCTTGTAAACTGTATTGACATTTCTATTCCAAGAAATCAAGTTAACTTTGAGTAAATTACAGATTCATCCATCATAAAATATAACTAATCTATTTACTACTGCTTTCCATTCGTGTATGATTTTTTTTTGTATTTATGATTTTCTACATTGTTATGTTTACAATTTATGCCATAGAGGTCTCTGGTTATTGGTAAATGTGGTTTGGATGAGTGTTATTAGTTAGCGAGGCATCATCTGGCATGAGCTTCAATGGTATTTATGTAGTTGTAACTCTGGCCTCCCTAGACTGTATTGGCTCCAATAGTCCTGTGTCTGTCAACGCTCACTCACATCTCTGTGTATTCTGGGAAAACTTCAGAATTGGCAGTCTTCCCTCTGTAATTAGACATGATGTTTGGTTCTGATTGGATACGATTTCCGGATAAGGTTTCCTTTCTGTTTCACTGTTTTATGTAGAAAAACGCTGGCTCTGTGGCGTAATGGTTAGAGCGTCGGCCAGGAGTGCGGAAGGGTGCGGGTTCGATCCCCGGTTGCGTCATACCAAAAGACGTTAAAAGATGGTACTTGTTGTTCCCCTACTTGGTGCCCAGCATTAAAGGGGTAAAGCAAGGACTGGTCGACTGGAGTCAGTATACTGTGTCTGATTTGGGTATTCATGTTCTATCTGTGGCATGATATACCTCCAAGTGAGCTAACACTATAAAAAAACAACACTGGTGGAAATCCAGACTAGTACAAGCAGTACATATGCATGCAAGCTATGATGTGAGTGAACAAATCTTGAAATTGACTTTAAACCCCAATTCAACCAATCAACCAATTTAGAAAAACATTATTTAATTGTTTTGTTTTTTAAGGAAAACATAATATTGCTTAGAATGTTAACAATGGTAACTGAAAGATGACTGGATGTGGTTCATGTTGTTCTTTTTATCATACTTTGTAACTGATAAAAAAAAATTGTGCGTGTTAGTACTGTATAGCTTGTCTGCACTGTCTGTTCCAACTGTGACAGTAGGGTACACAGTTTCAATTTGATTTGACAAAAAAATTAAAAAATTTTAGCACAAGACAAAAAAATTTTTTTAGCACAAGACTGACAAGAGCTATATGAGTGATGGCATGATTTGTTTGAAGCTGTAATTTGAAGAGAGAAAAGATTTTAAAAAAGAGGATATTCATGACTAGTTTTGCATTTCAGATGGAGACAGCTTCATCACCCATGCAGACATCCTCCTCGTCGGATATCGGGGTGGAGACGTCCAGTGTGGGAGTCTCTACTGACCCTGACTGTCTGGGGCCATGTGAGCCTGGGACCAGCATCACCCTAGAGGGGCTGGTCTGGCATGAAACAGAAAACGGTCAGTACTGACTTTCCATCAATATCTGCATTGTATTTTCTTTTATACACATCTATGATATTTTTGTTTTCAATTATTCAATTATATTGTAACATCATGGTCACTATTTTTTAATGCAATTTAATTTTCATATAAATTGTAATTAATGTTGTAGAAATGCCATTTCTAGTCATTGCATCTATCTTCAATTATTTGAAATAAATTACTATCAATGTGTTCTTGTCTATAGTTTACTGTTTAATGAGGAGACAAATTGAGGCATATTTTGTTGGGGTAATAGTAGTCCCAATTACCCCCAAAGATGTTTCATGAATGAACTGAAATATCAATATCGTTTGTGTTCTCCTGTGCAGGTGTTCTCGTTGTGAATGTGTCATGGCGGGGAAGAACATACGTGGGAACGCTGCTTGATGCCACACGCTACGACTGGGCGCCCCCAAGGTGAGATACAGAACTTGGACAATCTCACCAATTTGTTTTAATGGAACATTATTAGATCAGTGATTTTGACATGAATCTTAAATTAAATATTAAAATATAATTACGTCTGTATTTTTGTGATGGATTTCCCCTGAGTGCCTATCGTTTAAATCAAGAGCAATGAGGGATGTTAATTAATATTCAGCTTTAACAGAACAGTAATGGTTGCTAACGGAAACTAGCAATTCCTCATAGGATTGGTTGCCATGACGAAGCAAATATTATTCAATCCATCGGAGATGAAATTGTAGTATTCTTGTTGAATTATATCAAATTTGTGAAGTTAATGTCACTGTTGAAGAGTAATGCTAAGCGTCTTAGACAGAGGATTGTTTGGGAGACCACTGCTGTGGTATCTGGATCTAGCTCTATTAGTCACAGTCTCCATGTAAAGCCTTTGATGGGCCACACAAGTCTGTCAAATTGACACTTGCTGCATTATTAACAGTCCTGACCACTGGACAAAGAACAGTATCGCTATATTGACACATTTCAAAGCATTAATCCTTTGATAGATGTTCAACGATAAAGAGACGGCTGTAGGAATTATGGTGACATAAAGGTCAACACAGAGTTCCATATGAAGTAGTCTTTTTTTCTATAGTGTAGATATGTACCTGTCACATGCAAATCTATTGTTGATTGCTGCGTCTCTGTCATAAAACTGAGTGGGAAGGGGTTCTAAGGGCTTACTGATAGTTTACAACTGTTTGCACAATTAAACAAGACATTGAGGGGAGGTCGGAATGGGAAAGGACACAATGGAGTTTCACCTTTGGTAATGCAAGCTGCTGTGCTGATACACATTTCTATAAGGAGGAACCCTGTCACCTAGGTGACTTGGCGGTCTCAATGGCTATTCAAATAGTTGTTCTTTGAGTGTATGTCTGGCCATACATAGATAGAGATGCGTTTTCGTGACCGCCCGTATCGCCCAGGGCTCAAGTTATGTAGATATTTGCAGTATGGTATATGCCGGCATATGTTCTGTGAGGATATCCGAGTTGCCGAGTGATACAGCGAGATATCACCACATGTTAGATACAAGGAATAATCATCTAGGACAAACAGCAAAATATATAATTTAATTAACCTTATATAGATGCTACATTGCCATTGACATAAAAACACTCAATATATGATATATACTTACATTATACATGCATTAAAATAGACATGCTAAAGTAGTTAGCTGAAAGCAGAATCAATAATGTTAGCATAAAATATTTGTGAAAAATTAGCTTTATAATCAAACATATTGTTTTGCAGTGAAAAGTTATCATTTTTGCAAAAGTTTTGTTAATTAATATTGTAATTAATAATAGCACACCTATTTCATGATGCAACAAAACTGAATTCATTGAAAATAAAGACATATGATGGATTTTATCAGAACAAGGTTGGAATGACATTTCTGTGAGACAATGTCTTTGGTGGTAGGGGTTTGTTGGTGCACAGAACAAAAGTAACCCATGACGACAGAATGTATGGTCTGGTTACACACACCTCCCAGACCTTGGCCACCTTCTAATCAGTGTCTTGACCTCATGATCTTCACATCTTCACCACAGCATTCATATGCTAATGGTAAATGTCATTGCCAATTACCTCTTGTCATTATCTCTAACAGTGTTATCATTACAATACTGTCTGCTTGGAAATATCCACACTGCTGTTTACTTTTTACAACACCATGTTCTTCTTACTGTATTTCACTGTCTTATTTGTCTTCCTCTATCTTGTATACATGGCCCATTTTGTTTTACTTCATCTCATGTTCCATATAGCTTCATAGAGTGTAATGACTTTCCCTGAAGGCCTTTCAATTTCAAAGTTCAGATGTATGCTGTAAATATTTATTCAGCAATGATTAGTTTGACTGTGTTTGTTGGATCCAGCAAGCTGCATGAAGAGGAACAGTCGGAGGGAGAGCTTTTACGCCATGTTCTTAAGACTAAGTAGATCAATAGTTGGTGAACTGGGCAATTGTTTGCAAGGATTGATTTCGTTTTAACAGACCAGAGCCTTTCTGTAGGAGGCCAGGCACCATCAAGTCGAGTTATAAACTGGCATTTCTCTCCATCCTCTGTGAACTGTTGTATGCAGTCAGAACTTAAACAATCCAGGAAAGGTGTTTAACAATTCATGGTTCGGCGCAAGGAATGCAGGATATTTTTCATAGGTTCTTGAACTTCTTCCTTTGAGTATGCTTGAAGGGAATATTTGTGGATGTTGTTTTCATAAAAACAACCTTTGAGCTGAGTTTGGGTGATTGAGTTGCGATTTGTCTGATGTTATGAATGTGTATATCCTTAACAAAATACCCATGTTGTCTGATCTTGTGTATCTTCCTTTAGATATTAGCTTTAATATTGATCAGTTTAAAAGCATAGCCACCAAACACTCTGGTATGCTACTGTATACATGTGTTAGTTATCAGCCAAGAGCAGATATTTGACATGATTAATTGAGTGAGAGAGAGAGAGAAAAAAACAATGCATAAGTTTGGAGTCTTTTTTACAAACTTGCCAGGAAGCAAATTACCAATAAAAAGTGGAGCCGCATATAGCCGCTGGTAATAAATTCTAGCAGGAGAGTAGTGAAAAAATGGTTCTGAATCTGTGCAACCCTGTACTTCCCCAGCAGCCTGACTGACCTCTAACCAGTGCTGGACACATGTGGTTTGAGTGTAGAACTATCAGACACTCCTCCTAGAGAGGTGAAGCTTCACAGCTTACTGCAGAAAGCCACAGGCAGCCTGTACTGTTGATAAGGAGCCTGTGTTTGATGTGTAGCAGACTGGTCTGCCCAACAACTAGGAATTGCTTCTAGAATGCACTGGGAATTGTAATGGCACACCAGTATCTTTTGAAGCAGGTGCATGTGTGTGAGATTGATGTGGTTCATCAGCATGTATCCAGTCTTCTGATTTCCTCTGCAATGTACAGAAGCAGCTGCTATATTGTAATGCAATGGTTTCATGTATTGCAATTATTTATTGTGAATACTTCATTTAAAGTAATACTTCAGTAATAAATACTACCCAAATTGATGTCTGCATCTATAGGCATCATGTTTTTCAACATACTAGTATTCCACATACTTGGAAGTAATTGATTGGTTGGTGTCACAGAATCTTATCTACATGAAAACAATGCCTTTATCTTTTTCACAGTAAATAACTATTTTGGACACATCCTATAATTCCCTTAAATAGTATGCATTTAAATAACCTGAGTTTAAAAAACAATCCTGTTTCTAATGGCACCCTGGGCAAACAAAAGTACTGACACAAGTATTTCCTACCTGCTGGGTATTATTTGTGTATGATGTGGCCGACAGATGTGAATGTTGCTCCACAAACATGAAAACTGCAGCAGATACTGAACCGAAATAACTCTCTTGTGTTACTAACATATAGAACAGCCATAGATGCTTTTACCACACTTTTACTCTCCGATTTCAAGACCTGGTATTTAAATTTTAATCACTTAAACGATTCACTGGATGTCCAAGCTTTGAATGTCATGTCGGTGATATTATTGCATAATTGTTATGTTCAACCATCATTGGCAATAAGTAGAAGAAAATATTAATGGCAAAGAAGTTGCTATACATCTGGCTGATATCATGACATCTGGCTAACAACTAATGATAAATATGCTAAGTGGTGTCGGAATCAGAGAGCTCTAGTTTGCTAGGTAGGAAAGTGATTTCCCCTGACATTTAGCGAGAGTCAACAATACATTGGAGTTGTTGAGGAAGTTATAAAGTTGGTATTGCAAATGTTAAATAGTGCAATTAATATTTCCAATGCTTTTCCTCTCATACCACAGTAATGTGATTTGCAACTAATGCTATTTAACTATACTGTCAGTGTCATGATTTGTAAAACCTTCAAAATGTAATGTGTGAACAATATCATTATACACATTATTATTTATTTAAATATTTGACATAAATTGTGACATCAAAGAGGTGCAAAATAATAGCTAGTTTTTCCATGATGTTTGATATGCAACTTATTTAATAGAGCAAAAATTAACAAACCTGAACTGAACATTTCCTGGTGGTCAGGAAAATATTAGCCTGTAGAAACTAATGCAGTGTTAGGTGGCTTTTTGGCATGTTTTTCATGCTGAATTTAATTTTACCCCATTTATGTTATTATTAAAGATTCATCATCGCATATGGGTGAAATATTCCACAGTGACATAAAACAACAACTCACTCACACTCATTTGGTAGTAGAGACTAACACTGTGATTGTCTGTTCCAGGTTCAACTGTGAGTCTCCAGTGAGTGACTTTGAGACTCGGACCCCCAAGGGACGTGGAAAGCGAGTGCGCGGGGCAGCAGGGACCCCGGTGAACGAGAAGGTGAACCCCGAGGGGAGGAAGCTAAGAAATAAGGCCCGTCGCAGCAGCAACAACACAAGTTTCCAGGCACCTCCTAGTCCAGCGCGTTCAGATATATCTGTTGGCGGTCTTAAAAGGAAAGGTAGACTTCCCGATCTGGACTTGTCAGAAAATGCCAAAGCTAAGAGATGTCGTTCCAGTTCCAGGGGAGTGCAAGGGCCTGAGAGTCCATCACCCGTGCTTATTGAGTGTCCCGAGCCAAACTGTAATAAGAGGTATAAGCATATTAATGGGCTCAGATATCACCAGACACATGCCCATCAGAATGTCAGTGGTGCAAACCAAGATGACGACGATGACGATGATGACACTGACACTCCCACACCTCCAGTGACTCGCGCTGGCAAGAAGGGCAATGCTAGTGAGAGTGAAAAAAATAAAGTGAAAAATTCCATTGATAAAGACAATGAGGATAACATTCCATTAAATGAAATTGCAGCATCTACGAAGGCTAAGGCTGCCGCAGCAGCAGCGGCAGCAGCAGCAACTGCTACCAGTGCTTCATCAAATCAGGAAAAGAACACTAAGACTGAATGCAATAAATCAGATAACTCTAAATCTGATTCTACATCATCAGGATCTTCTAAGAAGAAAGACAATCCTGTTACCTCCACAGTGACTTCTGTGAGTTCCTCTTCCAAGGTTTCAGTGCCCACTACTCAGGTGTATCAGTTCTCTGGAGGTCCTATAGGATGTCTAGGTGGCAATGGAGGCAGTCCATCCTCTACTTCAGTCGTAACACAATCGGCTTCCTCTGTGACAACTGCAGCAATCAAAGCCAGCAGTCCTGCCCCTGCCAATGCAGTGACTCCTATTCCAATCGCTGTGACAGCTATTTCAACAACACCTCAAGCCTCCGACCTTGTCAAATCCGAGGTCACTAAGGGAGACAAGTCCAAACCTAAAAGTGCGACACGTCCTATTGTTCCAGCACCTTCTCCCCAGATGATAGCATTATCCAGTAGTGTGTCTGTTACTCATTCCAACCTGTCACCTGTATCAACACACACGCAGATGTCTCCATCACTCAAGCCTATTCAGCCAAAGCCTACAATTATGGGCGAACCATCAGGAATCAATCCATCTCTAGCATCTCTGAGAAAGGATAGGAAAGAGAAGCCCAAGAAAAAGAGAGACAAGGAAGGAAGCAATGGCAGTGCTGCTGTGAATAACAACAACAACAAACAATCTTCCAGAGAACCCGTGCTAAATGAGCAGTCTAAGTGTGAACGCCCAGCTGTGATAAAATCTGCTTCTTGTCCGTCCAAACCAATGGAGACACCTCCTCGTAAAGATAACATTGTGCCAATTATTGAGACTCCAAAGACGTCTCATGACAGTCAGAGAACAACTCCCTCAGGATCATCTGCTATGGCATCTCAAGGATTAGTGAAAGGGGTAGACCAGCAGGCAGCAACACGTCTAACACAACCACCCAGTATGTTGAAGGTGAACTCGCCTTTACGGGTGACTACTCCAGATCCTGACAGGAAGACCCCTGTTACAGAGGATGTACAGAGTCCAGCCTATTCAGATATATCAGATGCCAATGAGTCCAGTTCTCCTCATAATGACAGTCCATCCAAGAAGGACGATATTAAGAAGGAAAAGGTTTCAACTCCCCAGGGCCCTCCAGGAGAAGGAGGCAACATGGGTTCACATTACGGCATGTACAACCCATACTATGGCCAGCAGTACATGATGCCTAACGTTCCTGGGTCACACATGTCTCCCAGCACTCCCAAGACCCACATGGGAGGATCAGAGGGGGCGTCTGGCAGCGATGACAAGAAACAGGCATCTACGTCTGAGGATAGGAAGTCTGGTATGAAGAAGCCCGGAGAGAAGGATGATGGTAAGGGAAAGCTCCCTGAAGGTCATCTTCCTAACCAGCCACAACAGCCAATGCATCCAGAGTACATGCAGAAGTACATGCAGCAGGTGTATGCACAAATCCACAGTCTGCCAGCTCATGCCCAGTACCAGTACCTGGCTCATTACGGCCTCATTGATCCCAACCAGTATCACATGCACATGATGTCTCAGGATCCTCATTCCAGACAACAGTATGAGAAAGCTGCTGATGAGAAGCAGCAAGAGCAGGGAGGCAAAGACTCTGAAGGCAATAAGCAATCTGATTCCCGTCCATCATCTCGAGAGTTATGTCCTCAGCCCACTGACAATTCTGCACCTCTGCCTAAGCATTCGCAGCAGTTCCCAAATCATGGAGGACCTCCTGGCATACCTTTGGCTAGGTTGGAGGATGGAAAGAAATCTAGTGACAGGCCATCCGAGAGAGACATCCGAGATCAGAACCTTCGAGAGAAGCAGAATGAGAATCATCAGATAATGAAGGAGAACATTGAGTTGAAGTCTCAGATGGATCGTCCTCGACACTATGACATGCAGTACGACTATCGCAATCAGGACGAGATGAGACGCATGCAGATGTTCCAGCAGCAGAAGATGTACGAGCAGCAGAAGAGGAAGAGCAGTGAACCTCCAGAGCTTACTAGTGCTGAGTCTGGACCTATCAAGAAACCAGCTGTCTCCAGGCCGGAAGGACAAAAGGCCCCAGAACCATTCAGGGAGATTAAGAAAGAAGTGATTGATTCTAGGAAAAGTGGTCATGGACTTGAATCGATGGGGAAAATAAGTACTGATGTGAAAGGTGTGGATGATAAATCTAGAAGTAGTGATAAGCATAGGAATGCTTTAGATTCATCAAAGCCTAAACCTCACCCATCTCCATCAAGTAGTAGCTCAGCAGCTCCTTCCAGTAGTGTAAGTAGCACTGCTCTATCACCACACAGTGCCTCACCGTATCAGCCCTATCTGCAGTACCCTCCTTACATGCAATCACCAGCTGCAGCTTATGGCCATATTCCGTTCGACCTAAGCAATGCCATGTACAGACCAGTGAACCCTCAAGTGTTGGGATACAGTGGAACACCTTACCTTCACAGTCCTCAGCCGGGATACCCTAGAGTTGGGGGGCACTGTGGAGGTGGTGCTGGAGGACCAGAACCAGAGAAGGAAAAACAGGATTCCAGTTTGAACAAAAGTGCTAACTCTGGTAACCCTGAACCACCAGAGAGTGACAGCAAGAGTGGAGACAATGTGTCTGCAGGATCTCCGTATAACTACGGAAATGTGCATAAGATTCACGAACTAGGAGAGAGGGGTCGCCCCAGTCCCCACAGGTCTTCTCCAGCACCTCAGAAGACCATAGGGGGAGAGTCCACTAGTTCTGCTCTCCAAGTACACACAGGGTCCACGGATAAGACCAGGGATTACTCTAACTCTCCGCCAACACAGCGTCACCTACACACACATCATCACACCCATGTTGTTAGTGGATATGCAGCACCAATGTATGAATTGCCATACAGTGGTAAGTGTAAGTCAAAGTTGTCTTGATTTTCTTCATTAGTCTGTTAATTTCACATGAATTGTCTGTTAATTTCACATGAATTGTCTGTTAATTTCACATGAATTGTTTAAAATATTCATTTAGTACTATGCGTGAATACAGTTTTAAAATGAGGACATTTTTATCAATGTTTATAATGTAAATATTAATTCTCAGGTTGATGTTAGTGATTAACTTTGCCATGGTCTTTAGCATCAGTATCTGACTGATTACACACACTTTGTATGGAGATTGATTAACAATATGTATGGCAATATTTAGTCCTTGTATCATGGATGGATCAGATGGTGAATAATTATAGCTTTTCTAATCTTATTTTCATTGGAAATAGAATTGAGCAATATGTATGAATGTATTTTTCAAATTTAAGCAATTCCAAAATAATGTCATTATTCACCATACCGGTACTGTTATTTAAGATTAAAATAAAATTTCAAAGATAAATCTTGTAGTTATTTGAACATGGGGTAGTCTTTACCACAACAGTTTGTTTTCTATAACTGGGATTAGTTTGATTGTACAAGAATATTCTTTTGATAAATAATTCAGAAATTCTAAGAATCAAATTTTGAGGAGAGCTGAAGTTGACATTAGGTTTTGCCATTCCTCAAAAAAATGCAGAAATTTCCCATCTGTAAACAAATGGTCGATAAGGCCGTTTTGCTTTTTTGCTTGAGAGGTGACTCTTTCTGCACTTCAATGAAAAGTCTATTGAATCGAGTCTATTCCTGTGCTGTTTTGCTAAACATTGACTGAAGCAAAGAGATATATTTTTTTAGCCGGCTAGTTAAACATGGCTGTTGGGGAGATGTTTGATGGGGATGTGTGGATGTAGGAGGGATGCTGGGGACACCAATGAACTCGACAGGTGTAAATAGTGCCAGTGGCTGGAGACTCGTACACCATATTGATCTGAGATTAATCACTGTTAAACATACCATCCAAGTTTCATCAGGATTGCATTTGAAGTTTGATTTGTTGCCATCTGGACATGGCTAATGATCACAAGTTCAAATAATTTGGATTCAGCTGATGGTAATTATTTTTCTCGGTTTCGAAGAGAGTTAATGATTCACATCTCTTATATTGAAATGATTAAGACCTGTGAAACTAAAGTTAGCATGGTCAGATGACAAATAGTAAATGGCAAGTGTTCATTCCCACTATTGTTCATTGGCAAGGAAAATTGGTATATGAGCTGGACATGAATGTGTAATGATTTTGTTGTTGTTGTACATTACTCCTGTTTGCCTGCAAATTGTCATGTGAAGATCATGCAATTTATGACATTTGTCTCTAATGGAAAATCGCGGGTGAAAGGAATCATAATTGCGCATTAACCGTGAACTGGATGAAAAGGCTAATTGTTCGAATGCTACTACGAGACAATGTTGTCCCTCCCAATCACAGTCGGATATTTTGTGTTAGACAATGTTTTTCAAATATATCTTGCAAATATTTACCTGGTGTATCAGGTCTGATGTAGGTCTTCATTGTAATTTATAATGAGCAAATCACATGTCATTACTCAGTAAAAAGATACTCGTTCATCCTGAATTGTCTCTTATGCCCAACTTGGCATTTGTTAATATGTTGTAAAAACGTTTTAGACCAATTCAGATCATATTCATTTGTCAACAAAATGATTCATTAAAAAGAGTTAACACTTGGAGACATCTTTTCCCTGCATGTAAGAAAAGGCTGTTGCTCTGATGGCCACGTGTACACTTGGCTAAGTTTGATGAAAGCCCTTTACAAAAAGCTGTCTACCTGGGTGATGCTTTGAAAGAGCCGCGCGCTAAGAGGAACGCTTGAATAGGCGGATGAATATAGTATCTATAATGGAGTCATTATTGCCATGGCGTGTCGAAGAGATGTTTGAGACGTTTCAGCGTTGATCAACTGTGTTTTATCAGCTAACACATTTTTTTTTCAACCTGGAGATGACATTTTTTTTTTAGAGTATTGGTGGGTGGAGAATGGGGGAGGGAGAGGCAGGTGACCATGGAAGTGTTGTTGACCAGTGAAAGAGACACAGTTGAAGGAGACACATTTGAAAGAAACACAGTTGAAGGGGACACAGTTGAAAGAAACACAGTTGAAGGATAGGTGCAGCTTGTAGACGACTTCTTTGTCTTCTGTCACAGCAGTGGACATGACTGTTAATTCACCTATTCACCATCAATCTCACTATCGACATTAAGACTAACACTGTAAAACATGTATACGGCACACACAAGCATATACACTTCCAACACATTATCATTATTGATTTTAGAAAAACCTGGATTCCACATTCTATCAACTGTGAGGATTGCTACTATTAGTTGCTGTCCTTGCTGGATCATATTTTTTCCCCCCATCTTACATGGACTTGAGCCCTAGCTATTGGGATGTAGCAGAGTTGGAGATAACCAGCATGAATTATTGATGTGCACATGCCACATGAATATTTTACAGACAGCATTGGTTACAGTCGTGGGTAATCGAGATGACTTTCATTCATTGGAGAGTGGAAGCAGGCATTAATAAACATTGCTTAGATTATAAAAATTACTGTGTAGGCAGTAATTCACTACACAAACGTGTACCATCGCAAATAAATGTAGACCATAATTTCACCATGTTTATACAGTCTGGCATTAGTTTTCCACATTTAGATATTTGAATGATTTCAGTAAGCCAGTGCAATTTACCAGTTTGAACCATCTGGCTATCACATTTATTCTGAATGAAGTAATTCCATTGGAGGATTGGGGCAACTGGAGGTTGCTTCTACAACAAAATCATTAATAGTTTGAGCCGGGGTGAGCAAGTAAGCGAGATGTATGGAGCAGAACATGTAGAATGTGTGTGCTTCATTTGGATTTTTCTGGTGAAACATCTCTTCTTGATTTATTGAGGCAGTGCATGCTTCACCATTCATCCACTCAATCAATGCTGAAGACTGGACTTGGGGGCCCAGAGGAGTACTTGGGACTGCAGACTTCCTGGCCTATATACATTCCTTCTCTCTCTCTCATTTTCTTTTTCTCTATCTTTTCTCTCTCTCTCTCTCTCTCTCTCTCTCTCTCTCTCTCTCTCTCATGGAGCCTCTCATTAAAGAAATAAGCCTGAATGCTGTATCCTTTCTCTTTCTTTCTTTCTCTGTAAATGTTCTCAATATAAGGCTATACCCTATATGCAACCTTCAGGCTTATTTCTTTCTCTCTGGAGGTCCTCAATAAAAGCCAGGCTATACTTCATAGCATTCCTGGCTTAGCTGTTAGGTCCTCAGTATAAAGCAGGCTTTCTCTCTGTGTTGGTCCTCACTATAAGGATAAACATGGCCTGCTGCAAACAGTTTATCTCACTCTGTATGGAAGCCTCTCATAGTCTTGCCTGGTATAGTTCTCCCTTGTGTCCTCGATATAAAGCTGTATTTGGATTAATGCTTGCCAGGTTTCATTCCAACCTCTCTCTCCCTCTCTTTCTGGAAGTCCTTGATGTATAAGATTGCAAATGGTACACTTCCTGTTGAGTATGTTTTTCCTCTCAGGAAGTCTTAAGGGGAGTTCTCTCTTCAGTGGACATGGATGGGGAGATACCTTTTTCTTTCGATCAATTATTTTTCAAATAGCAGACTCTTGAACACAATACATATTCTTATCAAATATCAGTCATAAGATATAATTTACACTTAAAATGTCTATTTATTCCTATGAGAGATTTGGAATTGATTCTTGAATGTGGGCAACTATTTATTGATTCAACATGTCAAAGGAGAGAATACAATCTCAGCATGATCTAGGGAATAATTGTATACAATATGTTTACACATGCACTAAATAGTAACAAGTTTAAAGACTTGTAACATGGAAGGACAATAGCAGTTAAATTACTTATCTAAATAAAATATGAAAAGCTCCCACCCAGGGTGATTAAAAGTATGCATGACCGACTGCATAAAACACTGAGTCATCCAACTGCAGGTTGAATAACACTGAATATGTTCCAACTTTGTGGATTATTATTTCAGCTTTGACCTAATGTATGTATCCTGTGTTCTACATGTATCAGCCTGAAACATATTGTCAATAATGTCAGCCATTGCCTTGATGACTGCACATCTGGACTTTTTACATTATAGACCAATTACATGATCAGTATGAGAACAAACATTAAAACTGTGTAAATGAGGAATACAAACATATAAAATTGCACAAGTTAATGGTTTGTTTGGTGGATACAACTGCTGCTTGCTATCATCAACATTAATGGTTGAGTGAATAAAGTTTATATATTGACCATGCAACTGTGCATGGTTGTAGGCTGCTTGGCTCCATGCACTAAAGGACATGTTTCTAGACTGTTGTTTATCACAGAGAGTCCCAGGTTCTGCTCCTGACCTGACCCACACTTCCTGGCCAGCAGGGGAGTCTCCAGCAGGGGAGTCTCTGCCCTCTCAGTGTTTGCCTTGTAAGATAAGCTTGCCTCTGTGAGAGTCATTGCAGTAGAGCCAGGTTCCCCCTGTTATCTGATCTTCACATCTGATAGGCCACTGATTAGGGAGTATCATTGTAACATGACAATTTGTTGAATATTCATTAATTAGGAAACATGATATGGTTTGTAATTAATCATTGTCTGTAAATAATGTGATGTTTACAATGCTTTGTATCATGTTTACATATTGACTGTTGGATATACATCTGATAATGGATGTCCTATTAAATTTAAATGGATATGTCATTGGTATGAAAAGCATAATTCTTAACTGTTTGTAAGAGCAAATGATTTGATTTAATGTACATGAAGTGCTCATGCATGTGGTTGTACAAACATATTGCATCATTATACAAAAAGGTTCAAATAAGAACCATACAATTAATTACATTTAGAACATTTGTTGAACATTTGTCCCCATTGTTGCTAACAAACCTATTCAGTCAGTTTTTACATTTTCAAATGTAAGATTTTATTGTTAAAACATGTGATATGTCTTTATAAATGTATGTACTTTTTAATATAAACATAATGGAAATAATATCTTGAAAAAAATAATAAAATGGCTTTACATTTCTCACAACCCAATTAATCTTCAAAGTGTTTATTTACCCTGAACAATACTTGATCAATTATTATACATGCATATTTAATTTAGATGACATGTATTAAGAACAGTTTTCTGTTCCTATTTCGGAATATTCAGATATTGTCACTCAGAATTTGCTTGAACCACAATGTTAGATAAGTTTGCAACATGCACATGTGTACAGTTTATCAGTGGCAGTTCTCAGTGTTGGTGTTTATCATGGATTCACTTGGCTGACTGTGTAGTCTGCCCAAAGTAGAAGCTTGTCATGATGATATGGAATGGATAGGACTGGCCTCCCAGGAGAGAGGAAGCAATTGATGTTCCTTGCCTTCAGTCACTGGGTGGTCAGATTGATGTATCTCTAACCTCTGGTCAGTGCAGTGCCTTGGGAACAAATGTGTTCAACCAAGAATTCCACTGAACATTATCAATATAAATGTCCACACTGTGAGCATGTTAATGACTGCCATTATTATAATTGAAACATTTGACGTTAATAATGTGAACTTTCGCAGTTGAATATAAAATGACTACCAGTACCAATTACCCACATGTAATCAACACGTTTATTAACAAGAAATACTGTAAGAGTACAGTCTATTTTAATCTAATCAGATTGTATGTAATGCTGTGGATGTTGAAGAAGTAGTTTTATTGTTAAAAATAGAAGTAATACTTCCATGCTGGATTTCCGTAATCATACTTTTCATGACTTGACAATGTCTTTGAAATCTGATACAATTTGAAGTAGATCCCACTAAATTAAGGCTGTATGGACAAGCATGCACTGAGCCAGAGCAAGTGCTGGTGGAAATGGATACACCTGCCAAGTGTTGCTAGTAGCTGATGTGCTGGGGCAGACCAGAGCACCGAGCAGAGCAGAGCAGAGCAGCCTGAGCGCTTGGGAAAATCACTGTTGGCTTGAGTCAAGTTTCAGCCAGCCAGCTTGTAATTGACAGCCTAATCCCCAGCCCTGGTGAATTATCAGCAGGCTTGTGGGCAAAAGAGCAAAGGGCGGTCCTTGAGGAACATGCTGGCTGTTTTAACATCTCTGTCTAATTTGAATTACCAATGCCATTGAGAGAAAGCCAGAGTTCAAAGTCACAGTGAAATTGCCTTTTGAGACACATTGTTGGCTTTCATTTAAAAAAATAATTTTTTTGCTTTGTTGTAACAATCCCTTTGTTGAATTGAAAGAACAATTGCTGTTTTGTTTCATATATCTTATCATTGTTTAGCTGGTATGGTTTCTTGACTGTTGGTGATCATGTCCAACATTTCTTTTTGGTCGTCATTCTATGCATTGTTATTTGTAAAATATTCATGTTACTTTAATTTATAATATGTTATGCTACAATCAATTTATTATATGATGTCTGAAGGAATAAACATTTTCAGTTGTGTGAAAAATATATTCTTTTTGAAAGAGTAAACGTTAATAACTTTTATGGCTTGTCCATATTTCATAACTTTGAAGTTCTAACATCATTAATCATGCAACCATATCACAACAGCTTTTACTAAATTTTATGGAGTTGAATTAACATTATAATGCTATTTCTTTTCATGATTATTGAATTTCACTGGTCCAATTGTCCTGTAGTTGGTGGGTCATCAGTGCATGACCAGGTCCAAATCATCTGTCACACCTGAGTTAACACAAAGAACTGACATATATGCTACAGGATAATTACTCACAGGAAGGTGTGGCATGCAATGGTACATAGAATAAATATTAATGAATACTGCCAAATTTGGGATAGTAATTTAAAGTAGATATAGATAGAGAATCTCACCCGTGTCTTGGAATATCAAATATATAAACACGAGTCGACGAGTGTTGATATATTTGATATTCCAAGACACGAGGGTGAGATTCTATTTATCACCAAATATCATTTTAAAGT